>JADFUC010002137.1:0-101451 GCA_019722365.1 Lithospermum erythrorhizon | reverse complement strand
TCAGTGTACTTCGTTCAGTTACGTATTGCTAGTCGCGGACCGGCGACCCAGTATTGATCTGATCCTGCGGGAATGCGTGATCGATCTTGATATTAATCAAAACGCCATGTTAGTCGTATGATCTTTGTCATACTAACTATCGACATCACGACCAAGGCCTTTTGGCTATCCTATGTTTCTAGGCTTGAAGAGGTGTAATTAGCAGTTCGTATTACCTCTTTAGAAAACATAGACTAACCTAGGGATTTAACCTTTAGAAATGAGGATCTGGCTAAATGTATATTATATGTAAATTCAAACATAGTCAAAGCAAACAAATATATTAAAATATAAGAAATAATATTCAAATATTTGTTATGCTTGTAATAGATACATCTTTGGCTCAGCAACCTAACTGTATGACAAATGCATGCAAGATTCTTATGTTATTTGTAACATCTGTCTTTTGCATTTAGTGGTTTAGTAAAGGGGTCGACGAGATCAACTCTGTTTCTACTTTACATACTTTGACATCACCTCTCGGCAATATCTACAATCGGGTGATACTTTAAGTCGTGCTTGGATTTGTGATATTTTCAGAGTTTCTTAAGCTTATTTGTGCCCGATATTGTCCACTTACATATTGGCAACTCCATTTTGGTCACTAGAGTACTGATACCACCAAGTTAGGTCCACGAACTTCTTTATCAACATGCTTCTTTTAGCGGCTTGGACAACTGCGTGTACTTTCAGTGCATGGTAGAATCGACAGCGATCCCTTTTGTTTGGAACTCACTTAAGAATCTTCTTTCATGGTTGAGACAAAATCATGCAGTGGGAGCGATAGTCGTCTACGTAGGTTTGGCTTGGCGATAGGTGTCTTGTCACTTTGCTAACTCTCATCTCCACCATATGCAAAGAAACATCTTTAGTTCTTTTTCGAGATACTTAAGGATGACTTCAAATCCGGTGGCTTTCGCTAGATTAGCTTGGTATCTCACTGGGTGCAGCAGTCATAAGACACGGGTCTGAGTGCTGACATGGCATACATGATGGATCCTATAGCGAAGCATAAGGTATGTCCTCTTCCCACATTCATCATAGTAGTGGAATGACATGTCTGGCGAGTTGAACTCCACGTGTCTCGTGGGGAGATTACCACTTCTTGGAATTACTCTTGTTGAACTGCTGCGGTACACTTGTTCACATAAGTATCGACAAAGTCCAATCAACCTCTGGCTCGATCACAGGTGATCTTTATTCCAAGTATATCTTGGTAACCGCCTAGAATGCCCGTTAGAAACATTTGCTGACGATCATGAGTTTAGTAACTCTACGTTGTTTCAATTATAAGTATGTCATCGACATAGGACATGAATGATATAACTCACGAGCTTGCTTCTTGTATACAAGATTCTTCTTCGTTCTTGATGAAACCAAACTCTTTGATTGATTCATCAACGTAGATTCTAACTGAGGATGCACCTTAAGACCATAAATGGACTTTGCAGCTTGCGTACCTTCTTAGGTCTTAGGACATGCAAGCTTACAGGTTGTACCGTGAAAATACGCATCTTCCTCTAAATTTCCATTAGAGCGGTCTTTACATCCATTGCCATATTTCATAATCATGAAATCGTGATAGCACAAGATTATCGGATGGATTTAAGCATGCTTGTTGGCCGAGTAAGTTTCGTCATAGTCCACTCCGTGAACTTGTTTGAAACCTTTAAACACAAGTCTAGCTTTGAAAAGCTTATCAACGTTTTTAAATGCTTTATCATGTTTATTTAAATACTTACATTTACATTCAATGAGGCGAGCCCATTTGAGTAAATCAGCAAGGACCCGAACCTCGTTTTGGTACGCAGAATCCATCTCGGATTAATGGCTGTTGCCGTTTAATGAAGCATCCTTGCTATTCATTGCTTCTTTGTAGAGTAGACTCGTCGCTTTCAATGATGAAAGGCTTAGCATCTGGCTACGGATGGCGTCCTGGATCTCCTGAGGTTGGTTCTTCACTTGAGGCACCACGTGGATCAAGAGCTGGGTCTTATGAAGAAGGTTCCCGATTTACTTGTTGTGTGTCGGATGCCTGCATTAGTCGTGATGACTTTAAATGAAGCAGGCCGTCGAGATGAACACCGTGCCAGTCATACGGCGGATATTCACTTTTCAAGGAATACTCACATTACGGCGTGAATTTTATTCTCTACGCCCGGTGAAGTAGTAACCAGCTAACTTCCCTTGGATATCTATGAAATAGCATTTATCGATTTGGGCGCAAGTTTATATTTGTTAATCTCTTAACATAAGCCGCAGCCCAATCTTTAGAAAACAACAGGAATCTTCCCCGAACCACAGTTCGTAAGGGAGTTTATCTGTGACAGTTTGGACATCTGTTTAAGGTAAGTGCCATGACATGGTCATCCCAGTGCTTGGTAGATCGGGATAGGCTCGTAGATCGAACCATGTGAGAAAGATTCGATTCTCCTTCGAGACCGCCGTTATCTTTTGTGGCGTTCTATTTGGAGTGAGTTGTGAAAACGATACCACACTACTACAGATGAGTATTGAACTTCGTGAACTCGAATATTCTCCTTTCTGGACGGAGAATCTTTATTGTCTTGTTCAATTGATTTTTCCAGCCTTCGTTTGGAACTCCATGAATTTCTCAAGGACTTCGTGTTTGTGTCTCGTGAATCTGTGACCGTATCTACTGCCGATAAATGGAGTAAATGTAATGAAGTAGTTATAACCTCTCTTTGCGGATGTGTTCGTTGTACTTCTACGTCGGTGTGTATGATCTGATAATCTTTGCCGCTTTAGAACTAAGCCGGTGAATGGCATTTTGGTCATTTTGCCCAGGCTTAAAATTTCGCACTTGCTCGTATGATTCATAATGGCTTCAAGTATTCCACCGGAGTAGGTTTCTTGATTCGGTTCTGTATGACTGATGATACCATAGGTATGTTGGTTTAAGTAGTTGGAAGCATTCCGTTTTAAGTTTATGTTATATGACTCGTTAATCGTGTCTAAAATGTGGAGCCATTTTTGAAGGCGGTACCAAATACTACCCGTTCTGGTGATCCTAAATTCATCGGGATCTATTGAAAATGAAAAACCATCGTTATTCAAAAGCAGAAATGAAATAATATTCACGCAAATTGCGGTACATAATAGCAGGAGATAAGTTTCAAAACAAGGCCCGTGGGCAAATTTAAACTAATGGATCCCTCTGCGAGGGCCCCATGACAACCGCGCCATTTCCGTAGCGGATCGTTTCACTCTTTCTAAATTAACCTTGACTTGAGTTCTGCGTATTACGACAAATAGCAGAACATGACGATTAATACAGTAGGTAGAAGTTGTACAAACTTCAATAACATGTCATGCAGCCAATTTGGCGGATGTAGAGACCATTCTTCCAATCATCATGACTTCTGCGAATTCGACTTCCGATGACCCGGGTTTCATGATAATGACACTTGTCGTCGCTTCCACAGCGCTCCTCACTTTCAGCTGACCTTGGGATTACTGGAACCACAGTGCTGCCGACAAGCTTCTTCTTCTTCTTGAATTTCTTCTTGTTTGGACCACCAAAAGCAGAAGGAATACTAGTCTTACCGAGTTCGTCTCGGCATTCGTGATCTTATCACGGTTACGTTTAGAGATAACTTCGAACTTGTGCATATTGAGTTCATGACAAGCTGAAATTTATACGGAAAGACTTGAGGATGAATCCACTTGCTTGATTCTTTGGAACAACTTTGGTGCCAGGCGTTGAGTCGTCGACCGAAGCCAATCATTTTAATGATATGAGGGCTTGCGGCACATCCGTTCCCGGCTTTAACGTCGCGAGAAACACGAGGCAGTGTCGTATCTACCGTTTCTAGCTTCACTTTAGAATAATTCCTCCAAGTTGCGGTATATGTCGCCTCCTTTTCATATTGGTGGAGCAGAAAGGTTCCATATTGTAAGCATGGGGCATTGGACATCCAGCAGCGTCAGACTTGTGCTTTTTGTGGATACTTTTCCCACGTAGGAGGCACTGCTCATTAGGTTTGTGAGGAACCTTATTTGTTTAAATACGTATTCAGTCCTCTCTTTGCTTGAGAATGATTCTCAAGTTTCGAGACCACTCGTCAAAATTGGAGTTATTAGAGCTTGCACTTTTCAAGTCTTGTGAAGCAGTTCTTAGGAAGTAACGATAGTGGTAGCCATATTAATTCTACAAGAATAAGTAAATAAAATAGACTCATTAAACTATCATGCTAAAACACTTACAAATAAATTGTAAAAGTAAATACTAATACTTCAAATCTCCTGAAATATATTAGTATCGAAGACCTATTACACTTAAATTCAAGCGGCAACAACGCTGCATTTTTGAATCGATTATAGTAGGTTGTCAACCAATTATGTAAGCTACATAACTCTTTATTAGCCATTTATATCTATGAGGATGCTACCCAGCATTTATCTCCAGCCGGTTAAGCATACCAATTAAACCAAAGTGTTACTTGGATTGATCATCACAGCCCATCAGCGTTAGTGGAAATCACTTGACATGATCCATTGTCATATCAAATGCAACATTGTAACGCCCGCCATCACGGTGTGCCCGATTGATGCGGTTGATTACTAGCTTTTTAAAATTGGCTTGATACTTTGCTTAAATTTTAATTGGTGAGATTATTATTACTTTGTTTTCATTTACTCATGCATGCTAGCACATAATCAAGCAATACATGCAACATGAAAAATAAAACAAGTAATGCACATTCAAGAGATATACGATATATTTAGAACTGTGCAAGTATTTATCAAATACTAACATAAGTCTATTCTTGTATCTTTGTATACAACGGATCATAGAGTCACAGAAATGTCGCCACCGTGAAATGATCTTCAATATCTTAAGCATTTTAATATTTATATCTTAACCCATCTTAGGCGACTTACTGACTTGTGGGTAAAAGCAGGTAAATAAATAATAAATACAAGAAATATGACTCGAAGAAGGTCATTGCAATACGGTTCGCAGAACCCGAGAAAAATAATAAATGGGCCATATCTATATACCTCCATTCCAATCACCATTACAAAATATAGGCACTTTATTAAATCACATAAATGAACTTAATAAATATTTTAAATGGCATTGGAAAATGCATGTTTGTAATTATCATTAATTAATCATTAGCAATTACACATATTAAAAAATTAATTAATATAAACTCAATTATCACTCTGCTGTGTCAATTAATATTAATACCAATAATTATTAACTTGCATTATAATATAGAAAATATTCATCACAAATATATTCTAAAATACATTAAGTAGCTGAAATTATTTACCCGTAATTGTTATATATTTTTAAATCGATTTAAAACATACAATAAAAATTAATTAATTGTCATCACATAATTAATTACAATTAGTGAATTGATTAAAATGACAAATAATCAATAAGCCCAGAAGTATAGCCCAATTAAATAATTTTAGGAAACTAAAATAAGGAATAAATTGATTAGGGTTTTTAAATTAGAGGCGTAGCACGTCATAATGGGCTCGGACGATCGGCACATGGAAGTGGTAGACATGCGCCGCCCTGCCTCGGTCATTGTCGGGCAGTCATTTTGTTACCAAATCTTGATCCGATACCGGGCCCAGCGCCCCATAGGGTCGCCGGAAGTCGGTCGACGTTATGTTAATAATACCATATTTAACTCGATTTTGATTTAATTTAATTCATTTGTAAAAATCGTTTGGAAAACTTTAAAAAATTTTCAAAATTTGTAGAATTCGAACACGTTAAACTCCATAATTTTTCTTAGACAAATCCCACTGGTCGTTCATTAAAATAAATTTTTTTTCATATTTAGTATTAATTAAGCAGTCCAGAAATCTCCAAAATTGTTTTAAGGCATAGAAAAATCCAAAATTATGAAATTTAATGGAGATCTTCATGCTATTTGGGTTCCATAAAAATTGGGTTTAATTTTACAAAATTTTACACGCCCAAACGTTTTTACAAAACTGTTTTGAAACAAAACCAATCATCGTCCTTTAATTTATGAAACAAAATCATGTTAACAAAATGATAATACATCATCATAAACTTGTAACACATGTAAATCAATAATCAGAACATTTGATTTGTTCTCATCATTATGTTTATCAATTAAATATGGGCAAATTAATCAAATAAAAAAATTGATAAAACACAAAAGAAGCATAAAATAAATAATGTAAAACAACTTTTGGTGGCTCATGATGCCCTTTGAAGAAAATTATGGATATAGGAGTATAAATGATCATAGTTCGAGGGATCTTTCAAAAGTGCATGTTTACATTATTTATATAAAAACATATAATTTAAATTATGAGCGAGAGGACTTACGGTCTGGCCGAATGCAAATTCACCAAATCCACACTTCAAATTCTAGCATTAATTTGACTTCCCTCAGCTCCTTGTTATGTCGTGTGATATCTACAGTTAGTCGCGCGGGAGGTTGAATCGAGAACTAATCATGCTGGTAAACAGGATGAACAAAACCCCGGAAAAACCCCAAAATTCTTGGGAGAATTTGAAGGCCAAAGGGGCACTAGGGTTTTGGTGAAAAGTTTTTACAAAACTTATGATGAAAAACCTAAAGTTTGCTTATATGAAATTTGGGATTTAAGCAAGCCCGATAAACGACTTGGGTCAAATATTAGCTTGACTCGTTAACTACATTAGTTCGTTAGGAGCACTAATGAGTTGCTTATGAGATTGAACACTATTTAATTAAGCTAATTAAATAGTAATGAGTCAATGCTCCAGAAAAATAACCAAGTTGTCGATAAATACTAGAATTACAAGACGATTAAATAACTATTTAATTGATTACATTTATTGTCCGATATTACCAAAATGTAGACCACTTGTGAGAAATACATTTCTCAATTATATAGTTCTCTTTAATTTCATACATGATATCTTCCAGCGTCATTTTGTATGTGTGACCTTGAAGCTCGGATAATAGTAAGTTGTATAATAATAATTGACGATTACTATTATTATAGCGATTAATAGTAAGATCTAGCGATCTTTCATAACCCTTAAATTATCATGAGAACCCACACTATTAATATACAATTACTAAGTTGAACTTTAAGTTCGATAATCACATTTAACTTGGCTGGTAAATGAATTCTTCTGCGGGTAATGGCGTAATAAATGGAGACGATTCCGTTGATTTCCGACAAGCGTTACCCATACACAGTGATTTTAAGGCAATAGATACTCCTATCGTGCTTATACGTGTCCCTCGTGTACCTCATGCTGGTCAGATCGATATTGGCTTGAAACACAAAAAAGAATTGGGCAGTAAGACTATTGCCACAATTCATCTTGTGTCATTCGGAACTTGTAACTTAATTTGACCACCTTCGTGGCTTCTTTTATCAGCCAGCTCATTCGGCATATACGACCTATCGGGCTCCTCGATGCAGTACCTCTTCCAAGACAGGGAGGGTATTACACTCCATGTGGATAAGATGTTGCTCGAACTTATTGGACATACAGATGTAAAGTCACTCAAATAGTCACTGACCTAGAGAGGTGAATTCGGCATGTTCATTTTGTGACCTGGGTATGTGTTCGAGCAAGATGTATTTGAATCCCTTTGTCAAGGCCAACACCTTGGAATGATATTTGGTGAGTGTCTCATGGCTTTACACGCTTGATCTCACTTAATTTGTTCGATTACTAACTTTGAATGGCGAACCAATAATTAGGTCGAATGTGAGACTGAGCTATTTGGACTCCGGTGACCATGGCACCGTATTCGAACGCCGTTGTTGGTATCTTAAAGAGAACGAATGACATATTCGAATACTCGCCTCGGGCCTCTTACATAAATTCTGCCGCAGATCCGCTTCTTATTGCTCGCGCCGCCAAAAATCTGACTTCCATCAGGGGACTTAAATCAGGTTCCTTCTGCGAGCACGGAATCTCTTACGGGATCAGTGCATTCCCACAATGAAATCGGCTAGAGCACTTTTGCTTTATGCTACCATTAGGGACTAGCGACTTAATCACTTAACTCAATAGCCAGTGGTCGGATCTCGGTGACGAGGGTTAGACATGATCCTCTTGATGCTGTTTGTCCGGTCAATACTTTGATAGGATGTGATTCAAAAATATGCCTTAAACAAATGCGGTGATGACAATGAGAAAAAAAAAAATGTACATCGGTATGACTCCTCCAGCCCCGCATGGAGGGCGTGAATCACATAGTAAATAGGCCTCACGAGTAGCCTGTGGAGTCACGACCGGGACCTTTGCTCTCAGCATAACCGGAAGCAGTGAGTTATAACTCCAGCTCTTAGAGGCTCCACCGAGGGCTTGTTAGTGGCTTAGGAGATCCGGATAATTTTTTAACTGCTTTGAAGGCTGCTTTCATTACATTGTCCTAAAGGAAAAGTTCTTTGGAGGCTAGCAGTTTTCTGAAAAAATGGCGATTCCGATCGCCCGACTTGGAATGAATGCCTTTCAAGCTTGGCCCAAACGGTATATGTTAGCTTTTGGACTTCTTTGTAAGAGGTCGGGGCTCGCGTTCTCAGGATTGCCTTGATGCTTTGGCCGGGTTGGGCTCGATTCTCCTCGAACTTTATCATGAAACGAGGAAGCTTGCCGAGTAACGAAAAGGAACATTTTCGAGAGGTTTATTCGAGGCGGGAATAACTTCAATACTTCAAGAGTTTCTTCCAAATTTTTTGGTGATTCGCTCAGCCGACTCTTTCTGAAGCATGTAAATGACATATATCTCCATTTTATCGATATGCTCTTTGAATAGCCCTATTACCATTCTCACAATGAAGTATTTAAGCGTTGTGTAGAAAGGTATTACTCTCCGGTAATAGAGGCCATACTACGTTATGAGAGCCTTTTTTTCTTGAGTCGTCGTCATGCGAATACTTGAGTGGTACCACCGAGGAGGCGTTCGGGAAGTCGAAGATCTCGTGTCGACACTCCCGTCAGTCAACCTTCCCCAGGCATGGCAAGGGATAATAATCTTTCGGGCACGCCTTGTTCAGGTTGGTGAAATCGGTGCACATTCTCCATTTATTGTTTGACTTTTTCATTACTCGGCTCCTCGACCTCTTTTTTGTATGGCAAGGTTCTTTAGATGAAAAGTTCCTGCTTTTAGAACCGATAGGCCTAGGAGGTATCCATATAGCAGACGGTGAATAGAGAATTCTGCGTACGGCGTATATAAACTATGCAAAGACCTCGCCGTATTTCTTGATAAGTGTATAAGATCACCAGCGATGAAGCGAGGCTTTAATGCCTAATGCGAAAGTCTTGAACCATTCATCATGAAAGGATGGCTTCCTTTCACTCCGTACTTACTAAACTTTTTCTTTTTTCTTGGAATTGGAACATCGCCCGGCCCGATTCTTGAACCCTGTGAGGGGGTATGGGCTTCCACCGTTCTTTTTACGTCGAGGAGGTATATTAAGAGAGACACCCCTTGGTATCGAAAGCTGATAACATACCCTCGCCTTTTTCTGGTCCCCGAGATTTCTCCCACTCCTCCGCTTGTAGGGAACTTCATTTTAAGTGGAAGAAAACGACCGCCTAAAGCTTGAAGGGCTTTGCCGATGAGACCACTTGTAAGAAGGATCGAATATCCACGACAGAAAGGAAGCTCTTACTTTTCGTTGATGCAGGAGCCTCGCCAATTATAAGAGTATAGTGCGCTATTCGATTAGGGGTATGCGAATGCCTACGTAACCCGATGAGGGGTGTTAATCTGGTTTGGATGTTTGAGGGGAAGCTTGATCGATCTATAACGCTTGCAAATAAAGAATGTCCTTATTTTGTGTCCACAGCAAATCGAGCTGACATGAAATTAGCGATAATTGGAATTCGCGACTAAGGATAAATCAGATTGAAGTCCATGGTAAATAACCCGTTAGTATAAAGTAAATTTTTTTAATATGATTTAAGTTGCCGGTTGAGTGTTTGGTGGTTAAAAGTTAAAATTTGAATTGAATAATGATAAAATATGGGTTGAGCGATAATATATATTTTGAGAATAGAAATTTAATTTGGAGCGTGTTAGAATTTTGTTGTTAAGCCCAGAAGAAGCTGAAATTGTGAATCAAAAGCGAGACTAAACTCCGCTTAAATATCCTACCTGCCACATTAACTACATTTCATCTTCCAAATTAAAAAAAAAAACAATGACCATCTTCTCCGCACATAGGGGCCGAACCCATGCATGGCGCCCCGAGCGATTTTTCTTCGTTTTCTTGGTGAAACTTGTTGAATCGACCACCGAAATCTTGTTCCCCGTCTTGAGTTTATCATAGGTAAGCTTCCCAATCTTCAAATCTAGGCTTGAGTTGACTTTTTTTTATATAATTGAGTTTTTGTGTTGACTTTGATCTTGACTTTTATTATGGTATAGAATTATTTATCTAATTTTTAGTTTAGAAGTTAGAGGTGACTTTGAGTGATTATCGGGGTTAGAAAGTGGTTTATGTTGAGGGTTGACTTTTGTTGACTTTTTCTTAAATTAACTTTAAGTTGTAATATGAGATTAGAGGACTTTAATATAGTTATTTTGGGAATAGAAGTATTGGTTAGGATATGGATTGGTAGAGGTTGGGTTGAGAAAGTTTGGGAAAAGTTGGTATAGTAGTTAGTGTTTGATTGATTAGTTGGCGATTGATTGTTGGATTGATTAGAATATGATTAAATTGTTATTGTTGGGGTGATAATGTGATGAGCGAATATAATAAGGTTATGAAGTTGGTAATTAGAATGTAGTTACGTTGGAATTTTAGAAGTGTATACTAAAGTTGGGGATAGGATGATTACTAAAAAGTTAATTTGAAATGTGAGATGTGGTATAATACTTTCGAGGGGTTAATAGATGTTAAGAAAAGGTTATCTGAGGAGATGTGTTATAATGTATAATTTCTTTGAATAGGAGTTGAGCCCAGACTGTACGTGGACTATCTAGAGTTATCATTATCGCTTTTGGCTCGAGGTGAGTACAAATCTCCACGATAGAACCACTTCATATATATTATGTTTATATATTTTGCATGTGTTTTGTCATGGGATTATTTTGACATGTGTATTGAGTTATTGAGATTCATGTTATGAGATAGTTGTGATTATGATTCATGTTATGAGATAGTTGTGATTATGATTCATGTTATGAGATTGTGGTTATTGTGGTTATACGGGTATTGTTGTGTGTATTAATGTGCGTGTTATTATTATTGTAATTTGTATGCGGTTTATCTTGATTGTTTGGCAGGCATATATATGTGGGCGGTGGTGACCTTGACCGGGAGGTTTGGTGTAGTATGCATATTAGTGGGTAGCCCGTGGATTTCGGGAGTTTGGTGTGATATGCATATTGAGGGGTAGCCTCGGAGTCGGGAGGATGGAGGTGGGAGACCTCAAATCGATTATTTATTGGAGGTGGGATTCTGTTTGTTTTATTAATTGTGGAGGTGGATTCCTCGTTTGTTTTTTATTATTTGTGGAAATTGGATTCTCGTTTGTTTGTGTTGTGGAGGTGGATTCCTCGTTTTTTATTGTTTGTGGAGGTGGATTCTCGTTTGTTTATTTTTGTGGGGTGGATGTCTCGTTTGATTATTTTGTGTGTTGAGATGGTTTTTAGCAATGAATATGACCCAGTGGTTTATAAGCTCACTGCGTATAGTATTATATTGATATCGTATAAGAGGACTCTATGTAGTTGTGGGCCAGTTATTCATTGTGTAGCCCTAGTTAATGTATGCATGTGATATCTATAAATATGATTATGTAGTTGGGTAAAATATGTGGTATTTGTATTTACTCGGCTTCATAAATTGACTCACTTTTCTCTGGGCGGGCGTTTTAGGCTCCCTGTGAGGGTGGTGAGGATGATTGAGGTGGTGAGGATACGTATTGCGGTGCGTAAAGATCATAGGGGGAGGCGGTGGTGGCATAAGAAGTCTGTCAGTCGTTCTCCTTTTTATTGTCGACTTTGTTATATGTAGACTTTTGTGTGTTGTATTTTAATAGAAATTACGGTTGTCATACTTTTCTTATGTTGTATTTGGATTTCTTGTGTATCCCTCGGGTTATATTATTCAAGTGGATTTTGTTCTGGTTATCATTTGTTTTGTTGGATATGTTGTTGGAACACCGCGATGGACTAGAGTTTGTATTAATGTCATTGATTAAATATTTGTTATTGTTATCCATCGGTGGTGACTCGTTAATACCAGTTGTTAATGATCTTAGCCTCGGGCCAACTTGAGGTGCGTGGGTGCAGAGAGCTCTTTGTTCGAGAAGGAAGTGTGTTCTCGATACATAGTCGTAATAGGGCTAAAGCCTCCGGACCTCACCGTATTTTAGATCGGGCATTAGAAATTAATGCGCCACTCACTGCTATGCCTCACGAGATAGTGTCTATCCTTCCCAGGTATGAGGAATATCATTGCGATCTTTATTAAAGAGCGGACATGGCATTCATTAAGGCTTGTGGTTTCTTTAACGAACTCCACCGGTGTCCTCGGTTGGTGTTTTCATCTACTTGCCTTCAACAGCGACACTCATCAGTGTCATGGCAGTGATCTTGGTAGTCACAATATTTCTTCTCGTCCCTCCGATTCGGGGGAGATTTTATTTTGTTGGGTTTGGGGAGTATTCTCTTATCCTCCAGTGAGCATAGGTGCTGTGGCGCCTCAGAGTGTACATAATGCGGGCTCCTGGAATTTATGCTGTCTTCCATCCTCTCTCAGGACGCCTGTGTCTTAAAGAGGCACCGCCCTCAGCAGGCTTTTGGGCGATCACGCTCGATCCGCTTTTTGAGGAGATTTCTTTTCGCTTGATTCATCTACTCCCTTGGCCTCTCACATAGAAGAATATTCATCGAGAGAGGGAGTGCCTCACTCTAATTTGATGTATTGGATTCTGACTTGGATAACTGATTTCGGGTGTTAGATGGTTCCAACACCGATTTTTCCTTGAAAGGGCCGTATCTCAATTCATGGAAGAATGAGATCATTGTAACTTTTTCGTTGGCCATCGGGATATTGGTATTTTTCTTTCAAATCTAGTGGCGAGCTTCACATTGTCTCCGGGTCTTTTTGTTGTGTATTTCGTAGGGTTTCTTTCTCATCATCATGGCTACTAGAAGCTCGAATTTGTCCATAGATTTCAAGTCCACTATATCTACTTGATAGTCGATGGAATCGGATGGCAATTTATTGGAACGGCTAAGCTTTGTCCCGGCAGACTATAGGAATACCGCGTATACTTAGTCATTAAGCTAACTTCGAGATAGTTGAGAATCAAAAGATTTAAGATGATTGCCCGGGTCTCCATATCCGCCAAAAGTTTTGAATTTGGGCATTCTGAATCCTCTTGGCATCGTAGCGTTTCTTAATCGGTTAGAAAATGGTAGCAAGGTGCTGTGCTTGACAGTTCTCGACTTGGAAATTTGATGTCTTTTAAGCGATAATACGAGTTCATCCATATTTTGCTTCAGCATTGCTACCTCTTACCCAGCATCGCTGTCCCAGAGACCCTGAGTAGTCTGAACACTTCGCTTATCTTTAATAGCCATAAAGTACTCATGGGAGGGACATTCATAACTCTGATCGGTTTTCCACCCAATAGCAAGCGCGATGGTGAATAGAACACTTTGACTTGCAGGTGTCACTTTGAAGTATCATCGAGGAGTTCTCAAGTGAGCCTTCGAGTCTAATGATTGTAAAGAGGGATTATCGGGGGTCCCAGCGAGGCCAGCCAATTGATGTGGCGATTTTAGCGAGACCGCTTCTTGGACTAGGTCGAGGTCACCTCTTTCTGCAAATCGCCTGCTATACATCCTTTGAATTAGTCGAGGCCTAAGCTTCGACCTTAGCCTACTGTGAAGTCTCCATGCGGGGGCCCGACATTCTTTTGAAGGGTTGGCTTGGGTCGAGAGAGTATGGTGGGAATCACTGGCCAGTACCCAACACTCTAGCTGCAGTACTTACTCTGGCTTGTTTGATATCTTTGATTCCATAATGTCGACGGTGTCGAGGTCTCGATGTGCTCCTGGTACCTAGGCCACGACCGAAATCGATCGCAGTCACTCCGATGACAAAGTTAGAATTTATCCAAGTTAGAATTTATCCGAGAAATAAGACTTAACAGTTTTTAGTAGGTTGTAAAAAAGGCATTACCTTCTAAAAAATAACCAGAGAATGTATTTATAGAGAATTCAGGCGGTTTATGGGGGACACGTGTCAGCACTTTAAGAAGGAGACAAAAAGGTAAATGCTACAATTTCTATTGGGCTCATAAATGGCCCAATAGAAAACTCTTATTTATACTAGTGTCGATCTTCAAAACTAAGTTAAGGGGTAAATTGATCCAAAAGAATTAATTAGGAGTTTCATTTGATGTATGTTAAAGGATTTATTAAGCATCATGCTTAAAAAGATAATGTTGGTAATTTTACATACATTTTTACAATTTCAATGTAGTTTTTTACATTCTCAATATAACTTTTTACAATCGTAATATATATTTTCACTATTCTTTAATAAAATACTTTTTATCTAAACAATCATCTATTTTAAAATGGATGAAATAGTTACTAAGCTCTCTTAACCCGTTATAGTTTTTGAACAAATATATATCCCCTCTCTCATTATTGTCAGTTAGTTCTCTTGTTTTTAGTTTATTGTGAAACAGGTTCGACATATTTTATATCTAATTAATTAATAAATAATAACTGGTAGCAAAATCAATATAAACACTTCATTCCTTTCAAAATACATGATCATCAAATTTTATTTTTATTTTTTCACAATAGTTGATTATTTACAATTTTAATATACATTTTTACAATTACAATATAGTTTTTTTACATTTTTAATATAGCTTTTTATAATTTTAGTGTAATTTTTCAAAATTCCTTAATAAATTAATTTTCATCTAAATAATTATTTATTTTGAAATGGATGAAGTATTATTTTAAGCATTTTCTATTGATAATATTCTATGAATAATGCATGCATAATTATTAGCTAGGATCAACTAACCTCGAAAGTAATCAATACACAGATGTTGTGACCATGATTTGATTGATAAAGTTCATACTATTAGAAGACGATTCATCACCAAAGGTAATGTTATAATGAACACGTGTTTGTTATAACGAATACGGTACGAGACTAGGAATTAAGTAAAAGAATTGAAAAAAAAATAACACCATAACTTTTACGTGTGGTATCTCAAACAAACATTTGTTTGGACTAATCCACGGGCATAGCCACCAGATAAATTTCACTATAACAGACGGAGGAACAATTATAATATTTAACTGAAATAATTGAAGTAATAATACTAAAAGTCTTATAAAGTCTCAATCTATTTGGTGCAAAGAACAGCTAAGAAACCTAAGGCCCTTTTCATAAGACCAACTATTGAAACTTTAATTCCTAAAGTTTCGATGTAGAACTTAGCATAACTAAATTCAAGACATTTCTAACAAAATCTCCACATGGACTTGAATTCTTCCCAGATGACAAAAAATTAAAAAACTTCCCCAAAAGTGCACCAGATGTACCCGAAGTACCAGATGTGCTCAGATAGTGAACCAGATGTACCAAATGCGCCAGATGTACAAGATGTACTCAATGTACCAGAATGTACCAGATGCGCCAGAAGTACTCAGATGTGACAGATGTGTCCAGATGAACACCCAGAAGAGATAGACAATGCCCAGTATCTCCACCTCATATATTTCTTACTAAAAGCGTCAAATGTGCCATATACACTTATTGTGTCATATGCACCAAATGTGTCAGGTGTACCTATGACAAATGTGTCCAAACGACACCCAGAAGAGATAGACAATGCCCAGCATCTCCACCTCACGTTGTGCTCTGCCACCGGGCAAGTAACAAACCAAATGAGCAAGTCCAAACGCCGTTGAACCTTGCTCCTGCGGAACTCTCTCCACCGTTTGTCGATGTCCCGAAGCTAATCATATCAACACCACATGGAGACCAAAAAATGGGAACTAGTGAATACCAAAACATGTCTGCCTTCTATCCAATATTGAGCGAACACATCCAATGCATCACCCTCCCTCAGACGCTGCTCCAAGCAACAAATGACCCATGAGAATCGAGCCACCGTGCAACCAACAACAATTGCCCAACTCATCCTCATAGTCGTACCACATATTAAGGTACCTCAGCCGTAACTCTCTAAAGACATCCTCGAGCTACTCCGTGATGTTCCATGAAACCCTTGAAGCCACTGAAGTATACTGCCGCTAAAAGTGAACGAGAAGTGCCCTCCTCCGACTCACTACTGACTCCAGAATTCCTGCTCCACCTGTTTCCCAACATCACACAAAGCTGACCAGAAAATACAAAACGTCATACCTTGTATCCAATACAAAGTTCCACGCCCACACCACTCAGAAGTACATCCGAACCTATAAATAGACAACAACCATGTCACCTTCCAATCTACTCATGTCAAAGATCACTCCTTCCTAGGACACACACGGTACCTGTCTCAGAGATCCAGAGACCACACATCGGTGTCGGATGTGTGACTCTCAGCAATCAAAGCCATGTCCTCTTCGAAATGCATACCACCGTCGGCAATGGCGGCGGTACCACTCGAGACTCCTCTCTGTTGTTCATTCCTCAACTTGGGACAATCACGTTTCCAATGTCCCAATTCCCCATGCGGTTGCACTCCACGCTTTCCTCGAACCCCGATCCGGCTTGCTGGAGAACCTTTCCACCGGGTTTATTTCCTACCACTAGTGTTAAAGGGCAACTAGTGCATTACAAATGTAAATCAATTTAGTACTAGAACCACCACTACTACAACTAATACGCAAATCCCTATTATGGAGAGCAAATCTCACTTCTTCCAGAGATAGTGAATCTTTACCATTTGTCATAGACTCTTTAAAGTTCTCATATGACATAGGTAAAGAGGCTAACAATATCAAGGCAGCATCCTCATCCTCAATCTTAATATATATATTACGCAAATCAAGTAATATACTATTAAGACGATCTAGGTGGTTCTTTAGAGATGTACCTTCCTACATTCTCAGCCCAAACAAACGTTGTTTCAATATGACATACGAAAGAGATTAATAATATCAATATAAATAAGTATATTTGTTTTGATTAAAAGTATTGTTTTAAAATATTTAGTTGAGATAGAAGTGATTTTTTTACTATCTCTATACTTTTATTCCGCCACTGAATACAAGAGATTATAATAGTGTCATCAACGATGACTTCCGCATCGGCAGCCGCTAAATTCCAAAAAGTATGCACGTGACCAAGAAGTGATAAGATTCTGATTATGATGATTTGGTCCCAAAATGGTCATTCCAACGGGCCGGGGGATAACACCTGTGTAAGAGTAATAAAAGTGGATTATTTCACGATATTAGTAGCATACATATTACACGGATAATATAATTTTATGGAGTATTATATTTCTCGATATTTATGTGATGTTTTATTTTTCATACGATACCAAATAAACAGTGCCTTTTGTTTTTAATGTTAAATATGACTTTACATTATTATTTGTGTGTGACTTTTTTTTGTTTTTAATAAATAAAAAATCTCTATAAGTGTCGATATTCAAAACTAAGTTAAGGGATAAATTGATCCAAAAAGAATTAATCGAGTTTCATTTGATGTGTATGTTAAAGAATTATTACATCATGCTTAAAAGGTAATGTTGGTAATTTCACATACATTTTTAATATAGGCTTTTTATAATTTCAATGTAATTTTTTATATTTTTAATATAATTTTTTATAATCGCAGTATACATTTTAACTAATCCTTAATAAAATATTTTTTTTATCTAAATAATCATCTATTTTAACTAAGTTCTCTTAACCCGTTGTAGTTTTTAAACAAATATATATCCCTCTCACATTATTGTGGAGTTAGTTTTTCTTGTTTTCGCTTATTGTGAAATAGGTTCGACATATTTTATATCTAATTAATTAGTAAATAATAACTGGTAGCTAAATCAATATGAAAACTTTATTCCTTTCAAAATACACGATCATCTAAATTTTATTTTTACAATAGTTGATTGTTACAATTTTAATTTCTATATTTTACAATTACAATGTAGTATTTTACATTTCAATGAAATTTTTACATTTTCAATGTAGCTTTTATAATTTCAATATAGTTTTTTATACTTCTTATCAAATCAATTTTCATATAAATACTATCTATTTTGAAACTTTTATCTTTAAGTATTTTCTATTGATAATATTCTTATGAATAATGCATGCATGATTATTAGCTAGATCAACTAACCTCAAAAGTAATCAATACATGACCATGATTTGATTGATAAATTTCATATTATTAGAAGACGATCTATCACCAAAGGTGATTTTATAATGAATAATATGTGTTTGTTATAACGAATACCTGCATTTAAATTTAATTGTAAGAAAGACTAGAAAAGAAATAACAATTGCACTTTTACTTGATATCTCAAACAAACGCTTATTTGGATTAATTCACCAATGCAGCCATCGTAATTTTTTTACTATAATAGACGGAGGAACAAATTACAAGATTTAATCGAAATACTGGCGTGAATGCTACTAAGTAGCTTTTACAAAAATCTTAACCTATTTGGTGCAAAGAACTATTAAGAAACTCAAAACCCTTATAAACATCAATTATTGAAATTAAACTTTTATAGCTTTTATATGTGACGAAGATAACTAAATTTAAGATATTTTTAATAGGTGATATAGTTTGTTGCCCATTCCAATTATCAAGCAAGTTGAGGCTGTATTTATTGTCAACTGGCACGGTAGGCGGTCATTATCTTATCCCTAATGCATATATTGAGCAAGGAGTGTGTTTTTTTACATGAAATTATTAAGATTGGACTAGCTTATTATTTTAAAAAATACTTAATATAACCAATTCTAGAGTTCGATTTTGAATACAGAGTAATTATTAAGTAATTTTTATTAAACAAGATAAAAACAAATTACTTGCCAAATTTTAAAAAAAGAAATGGTTACCCAATACAAAAACAATGACGGTTAGATCTAATATAGTTAAAATCATAGATGATGCATTAATTATTTCATTATCATCTATTTAATAACAATAACTAAATATTTCCTTAATAATCTCAATTCCTTATACACTTTCATATGTTGGTTTTTTTTAACTATTATATGAAATTATATTCATTTATTTTATTATTTACAATACTCAAAACAATAAATATAAAGTTATATCAAATAAAAACATTATTGAGAAAGTCTCAAATATAAGCGTGATAAATGTTTCACCTATAAATTTTGAGAAAAAATTATGATTAGAAAGACAAAAGAAAGAGGAAACTTTATGAGTATGATATTTTTATCTTTTGTGTTGATTTACTTAATATTTGGAATATACTGTATGTTCGATTTTCTTTTTGAGATCTGATGTTAATGTTTAAGATTCTTTCTATTTTAATTTCTTTCTTTTATGTACATCTTTCATGAATTTTATTGAGAAATTTATCTTAGCAATAAAAGGCTCCATGTTGATTATATTTTAACCCTTTATTTATATAATACACAAGTGTTTAGTAGGATGTAGGTATTATCTGATTTTTAATAATCTTTGATAAAATTACAAAGTCAAACTAATAAATTATAATTTTATAAATAGGATTCATATTCATTGAAAAGCTTCTCATTTAAATTAAATGAAATGTAATATCTTAATTTGTAATGGCTGCCGACTCTTAATGCCAATAATGGAACTGGATTTTTCATTTTCTCTCATTTGCACGATAGTGCGACGACTCTAAAAACTAACCGTATTCGTACAATTGATCTTTATAATAATGTCGGTAGAGACAGCGGATTGATGGAGAATTCTTGGTTTTTAGTTTTATGTATGCAATTAAGGAAATTATTATTATTATTATTATTATTTTTTTAAACTAATTCCACCGTCTTTCGATGTACTAGAATCGAACTCGTGACTTCTAAGTCAATCGGAACGCTTCTTAACTCGAAATAACTAATTCGGTTTAATTTAATTAAAATCGAGTAATTGGTAATTCGAATTTAATATAATAAAAACGGGATTCGGGAACGTGAATTGTTATCAAATAAATAACTTAATTATAGGGTAAAAATTTAATTGGGAAAAGTTTATTACAATTTTTACGCGCAAGGGTTTAAAAAGAATTATGTTCGTTAACGAGCCGAACGAGATGCCTTTTATTAATAGACTTTTATTTTATGGGCTCATCATGACAAAAAAAAAAAAAACCAAACCCTAACCCGTAAAAATCATCGCTTTTTTTTCAATTGAAAGAACTCAAAATCTTTTCTTTCCTCCCACTTTGATCATCATCCTTAGATCTAAAATTCAAGAAAAATATTCCAATCTTTCTCATCTCGCCTTTCTCCGCTGCTTTAAGGTATGAGCCATCTTTTTTGAGTTTTTGAGAATTTCAAAATTTAAAAATTTAAGGGCTTCGGAATTTTATTTCAATAATTTGTTAATTTTTAATAATTTATTTCGAAATTTTATATAATTAATTAAAGATTCAATTTTTTTATGTTAGATATGTTTAGATTTGAGATGTTTATGATTATAGATATAATAATAGAGTTTTTCCAGTAATATATTCATGAGAAAATAATTATTTTCGTATTTTTAATTAATTTTATATTATAATTTTGGATTTTTGGTAGAAAATAGAAATAAATTATAATTTTGACTTTTAAAATAAAACTCCATATTTCTGATTAATAAAAGTTTAGTCACGGATTTCCCCAACCAACATATAATAATCTTAGAATTTTGGGAAATGTTTACTATTTTTATTTATTTATTAACTAGAATGAAGATTTTAACAAAAAGGTGAAATTCTTTAAGTGATTGTAATTTAGAAACTGAATTTTTATATTTTTATATGGGGTATGGTTGGACTATAAATCAAATATTAGAATTTTTGGAGTTCGTTTGGTATTTATTTTGAATTATTGATGAGTAAATGACTAGTTTTGGGAGTTAATTGAAATAAATCAGATTTTTATACATAAAAATATAAAACTGATTTTTATTAAACTATATAGTACATTTTGGACCTATGATAAAAATATTAGAATTTTCGGACCTATTATGATATTTACTTGATTTTTATAAAGTATTGAGGATTCCCTTTAAATAGTTAACTACTGATAGTTCACCGGAATAATTACTAAGATACATTTAAAAGTAAGGAACACCTAAGTTTGATTAAATAGATGCGAAATATAATTAAGGTATGACTCTAAAGTATTGATGGAAAATGTAATCTTATTATATTATTTTAGGAGTTGGACTTGGACCCGGAGGTTGTTTTGACTAGCTGTGTTGGTAGCTTTGCGCTAGTGGTACTAGCACAGGTGGGGATTTATCTCCTTGGTGTTGGTTCCTTACATTTGCATGTTGCCTGGATTGTAGATGCTTGCTATATGTGTTACTGCTTTATTTGTGTGTAACATGCTAGTAGTTATTGTTTCTTAAATTGTTGGTAGATGACATCATGTTAGGGGACCGAGCATAACAAGGCTGAGGATAATGGGGTGATGACTCTGAAATATTTTGATTATAATATGTAAGACCGTATAAACATGACTCGCGATTTATTGTTGCTGACAGGTCAGGGTTAATTGTGACATGTGAAACTGTGCTGTTGAACTTTTGGTAGAGTCATGTGTGGTCTCATGTAGTGGGTCTTGAATTGTGTGTTAGGGGTTGAGTCGAGTCGCATGTAGAGGGAACAGTCGATCCATTATGGACGATTGGGAGTGTGTACACACGGGCCAGTGGATACTTTATGTTATGGATGATTGAGATACTTTATATGTGTGACCTACGGGGTCGTTATAGCACATTTGTGGGCATATGTGACCTTTTGGGTTGTTATAGCATATGTCGGGCCATTGCATTTGTATGTGGGCATTGTTCTGATACATGTTAGGGATGTTCGGATCGAGTAAGCTGTATTATTGGCTTGTGGTGATTTTATGGACCTTCGGTCGCTGGGCTCGTGTAATACGAAAGATACTTTAGATTTACTTTGCCATATTGATGGAACTATTTGGACTTTACGTGTTACTTTCAAACTCAGATTCACTATATTTAGATCTTATGCTCTATTGCGCCCGATGTGAATATAAACCGTCACAAATACTAAGTAGGGTAAATGGGCTGGGTGGAACCTGCTTAGTGTTTTTACGACACCAAACCCATGTTTTATATATATATATTCTGGGTGGGTTCTACCTTCCTCGACTTCTCGCCGGGTGTAATGGAGTCACCACTGCAATAAGTTTCACGCAGCCTTCTGGCCGACCCTCAAAACTTTCAGGTTGAGTAGTTGCTGTAGAGGCGGAGCTGTTGACCTTCTTGAGCTCGTTGTTATCCTTTAGGTGAGCGGCGTGGTGGCTAGGGGATCCTCAGCAGTCATTTTATTTCTGTCTTATCGAGTTTTGAGTCATTGTTTACTCCAGCTTGTGGGTGTGATTATATTATGAATGTGTATTATTGAACACTCCTCGCTTTTTTTATGTCACTTATGTATCGAATAAGTGATGTTAAAGAATTTCGCTTAATGATGATGTCCACGCCAAGCGTATGGAACCTGCTTTCTTACTTTTATCGCTTAAACCGGTTTAAATCCAAATTTTTTATTTTATATCATCGTTGGGCGACTCGGGTATCCATTTCTACTTCAAGCACCCAGCCTAACCGGCGCAGCTCCCGACTCAAGCGGGTCGTTATGATAACCACTAGGCCATTTGATGTTCTCGATGTGGAGTAGGAATTATGATTGTATTTGTAATAAACATGCACCAATTGTTTGTCATCCCAGCGTAAAAATTTGCTTTAAAATACTCGTTGTCATTTTGAATTTCAATACAACATTTAATTCTGGTTCTTTTAAGCCCTATTTAATATATATATATGTAATAAAAAATTTAATAATAATATATTTATTAAATTGTTGTTTGATTCATCAATATGAATATATCCAGAAATGTTATTCATTCTTAATTAATTTTAATTGACGAAAAATAGTTAGGATAAGCACTAAAAAAAAAATTCGAGTTAAGGAGAAATCTGTTCGGGTTATAACTACAATGCCCAAACATTTCATGAAGGTCACAATGCATGTTAAGAGACGAATAATAGATCATAATAGGTATATATAGATCACTGTAGAAATTTAATTCATGAAGTTGTATGTATTAAAAGAAATCCACACATCCTTATATATTGGTACAAATTAAATTTTGGACTTCTAAATCTTTAGAACCTCTTAGCACTTAAATAAATTTGATGTTAATATCAATTGGATCCAAAAATTCTTCAAAAAGATATGAAATGTTATTATTATTATTATTTGCATATTAGTTATAGTAATAATTTGAATATTATCAAATTTAGCATTAGTTCAAAATAAAAAATTTAAATCTTTATAAAATTTATTCATCTTCATAAGTGCATATGGACTATTCATATTGGCCTATATATCACTCTATCAATATTACATACTTCATTGATTGGGGATTCACCTATAGATTATTTTGAATTATTAGCAAGCAACTAGTCTTTCTGCTGATTAAGACTTTTATTTAATCTCTTTAGTCAGAAGAAATCTTATATGAGACTGGGCAACTAAAAATGTAGCAAAGCCTATAATCATGTTTGACTTTAGTCTTGTCTACTTCCAAATATATTGCCTTAGCGCTTAAATATCATGGCTTTCTGAACAACTATCTCCGTTATTCCAAATATTTTAAGGAACGTAACAAATGTAAACATGAGAGTCGAGACAGATGTAACATTTCGTCAATCAGACAAAGAACATTAACATCTAGGAATAAGTATTAAAAAGAAATGTACTCCTATATTTATCTAAATAAAATTTATATTTCTTGTCTGGAGCCATCTTAGTCTTCACCAAAGCCGCCAAGTGCATAAGCCTCGAGGACCTTGTGGAAATTAAAGAAGTTAAAGAGAACCAGTCATGAAATTGTATGAGTCACAGGTTGAAACAAAAGTCATGTTGCCTCAAGTTCGGCCATATTATGTAAGAAATTTTTGCAACATAATAAAAATGGTATTTAAGATATGGAGCCGCCTCAGCTCCAAGAAATCTTCATTTTAATATAGTAATTCCTTTCATCCAAAATAATTGATGTTTAAATTTTTGTAATTGAACTTTAACCATTAATTATTAATTATTTTAAAAAATATAAAATTTATATAATTTGGATTCGCTCTTTTAAAATATTTTCATAGCCACACTTTAATTATTTTAATAATATAGTTAAAGAGTAATTGAAGATTAAAGATTTACCTAGATATGTGAGAAAGTTAATTGTTTTACATTGGAGGGAGTACTATTTTCTCGTTTTCTATATCTAAAGATTTATTATGCTTCAATTAAGATGGATGTAATTAATAAATTTTGAAACATTAAGTGACACAAGTTACTTCAATTTTATGCGAAAATTGAACTCATTGTCCATTGATTTACCTCATCAAATACAATATACCGCATGAAAAATCTCAACGAGTGTCAGGGACCAAGATTGTTGCATAAATTATTTAACATTGTAGTCACTAATAAGTATCTAACCCATTCATTTAACTTTAAAAGTAGAAAAAGTTACTCCATATCAATTATCAACCAATCAAAATCTCTTTGGTTCTTAGTCTATCAGCAGCAGAGTGTAATTGAGGGAAGGATTGGAAACAATTATTTGCATTAGAGGACAATTAAGAAGAGAATTGAGCAAGGATTAATTAAATTATCCTCGATAATAGGCGACAAATAGGGTCTATTTTATCTAATTTTATTTTAACTCCACTTCTAATTTTTATTTTACTTTTTGAGAGATTATAAATTTAATAAAAACTAAATTTTGTTCATATCAATATCTTTATTTTCTAGATCTATTAATAGACTTGATTTGTTTGGCTTGGCTAATAAAATTTTAACACATTTTTCAAGGTTATATATGTTATAGTAGTATTGAGGAAAGAGAAAAGTAAATTATTTTCTAAATTGTCCCCTGTTGTAGAGTGTAAAATATAATAAAGATATTTGATGATGTGATGCAAAAAATAATATGATGTGAAAGAAGATAATTGTTTTTTGAATTGTCTCTGTTGTTGTGAATAGTCTTAGGATAATCTTGTGTTATGTATATATGTCTCGCATCATCGTCAGACGACATATCGATATGGTTGATGTAGGTTATAAATGTTTTGATTAAAAAAAAAATTATAATAGATGATAACAAGAGTGAAATTGGCATGTATGTTTTTATACGCTTCGTCACCACTTTGTGGAAGAAGTTAGGTATGAATATGTTGGGGATATATGTGACTCCGATTGGTGAAATAATATCTTTCCCCTCCAAAACCATGTTACCTACACACAAAGAAAATATTTTGTTGAAGCTAAGGTCATTACATGATGTTATCCAATCATTTTAATTTTTTAATATCTTAGTTTCTTCAATTTGTACTCAATATCAAAAATTGAATAAGATCCATTTTTATCCAATTTGTACTAATTTCAAAAAATTGAAGAAGATACATTTTTATACAATCTTGAACAGAAGCAAACTCTTACATTTAGCACCAAGTAAGCTGAAAATAAACTATGCCACTACTCTTTTCCTCCTTCGGTGACCCACTCTCCGACGATGGCGAAGCCCTCTTCGATGTAATCCTAACCGGCTCAGGCTCATTGGTATTTATCCTAAGTGGGAAGTTAAGCATTGCCCTTGAGCCACGAATGCGATATGCAGCTTGATCATATGCCAATGCAGCATCCTCTGCTGTATGGTATGTCCCAACTACCTGGCGCCATTCTTATGGATCCCCTATCTCGGCAGCGTAGTTTCCCCATGGCCGCCTTCTGACTCCCATAATGCTTAATTGCTGGGTGCCAACATGGTTGATTATGTTCTGTGGGGATACTTGATCCTGGGGGTGAAATGGCCGAAAATTCAGAATTTTTTGATCCAGAGCTGATTTGAGGTTCTGTTTTAGTCAGGGTGTTTTCAAATTCACCTGATTGAAGCCAATCATTGATGAAATCACCACATAATATGTTATCTTGCTGAATTTGTACCCCTGAAGAATGCTCAAAGCTTTCTGGTGATGATCCAACACTGATTTCTGGTTCTGTTTTAATGATGGGGTTTTCAATATTAGTAGATTGAAGCCAATCATTGCTTAAAACATCACCTAGAAAAAAGAAATTTTCTGGGTTATTATCTGCTAATGGAACCTCAAAATCATCAAGGAAATGTTGTCTGATAGAATCAAGAAGAGCAATATCAGAGGCATATTGATCATTATTGTTGTAACAAAATGCCATGTTGAAGTAGTATAATTGTTGTCTACTTAGTGTTTTTTGTATCATAGTTTTGTCGGAAACCCCAAAAGAATTACAGCAATAAAAGGTGTCTTCAAAATAGAAGTATATAGTAAAGGTTCAATATAGACAATTTCTATATAGGTTACTCGAGTAGATTTGTCTACTGAACTTGAATCAACTTGTATCTAAGTCTATAAAGTATAGATTTAAATATTAAAACCATGTGGGATGGCACTTGGCAGTTATTATGCTCTGTTGGTTCTTGGAAGCAGCTGCATTATTAAAAATTGGAGGAAATGTTTTTCCACACGTGATGAATAAGAAAAAGGAATTAGTAGAATTAATCATTAGTGTATTATACATATAAAAAAATACATTATCCATTACAATAATATCTGTGTTAACGACTCCACATTCATCGGATTCCCTGCTATCTTTTTAAAATAATAATAGTAATTAGTTTATTTATTAATCTAGATTTTATAATATATTATTAACAAATCGTTTTATCGAATCTTCATCTTAGATATATCTTTTATGCTATCGACTTTGATATTTATTTTGTTATAGCAACAGTATTATAGATAGCAGCGATGTTATTTTTAAGGTCACAGAACAATTCTATTACTTGGCATTCGATTATTGAAGCAATGAAATCTAATTTGATGTCTAAGAGCCTGTCAAATTTCAAATACAATAGTATGCAGTGGTTAATTAAATGATTGAGCGTCTGAGATCAATGGTGTATGTTTGAGGTTAAGAGATCGCTTATAACTTAGAATAGTTTATTAAGCTTGAGCCGTCTGATCGATATTTCCAAGCAAATAAGTAGCTACAATGTCTAGCACTATGATTTACATAAAGTGTTTGATCACGATTTGCAGCCTGTTATAGGAATAGGATCTACAGGAATAGGATCACAATCTTGTAACGATTATCAACAAAATATGTAAAATCTCTCATTATGTTTCATAGTCTTGATAGAATTCTTGGTCAATTCTTGATCATCTGTTCCATTGTATGATTTGTGTTGTGTTCTTCGTGCTGGAAGCGCGACAATTCTCCCGCTATTAGCATATGAAGAGGGTATAAGATTGCTTTAATATTGTTATGCGTGGTCGAAATGGGAACCCGTACTTATAGCGATGAATAATGTTTCGCATTCGGCAGCCCCGTGAGTATATCGAGAACCGTTCTACGAGGTGTGTATTTTTGTCGATGGCTAGTGCTTTGACTCGATATCTCCCCTGATCGATGGTACTTGATCTTAATGTGTTTTGGATCTTGAGTGTAGGTAGAATTATTTATTCAAGTATATCGCGCTTTGAGAGTCATGAATGGAGTGAGCATGCATGATTCTCGATTCCTTGAATAGGTTAGCCGGCCATTATGACTCTTTTCCACATTACGCAATAGCAATGTGATACACTCAGGTAGGCATGTGATGCATACGCAACTTCTTTGGAAATTGCTCCTCAAGTAAGCAGCCCAATCAAATGGCTTTGATGTTGATTTAAGTGAATCGATATCGCCTCTTAGATGCAGGTAGTATAGGCTATTAGTGTGGCGCACGGTTCCAAAACAAATCCTCATTTAGCGGTTCCCTTCAAGTATCTTAAGATCCATTCACAGCATTCCAGTGTTCACTTTTTGGATTAGCGGAGAATACGCTTGCTAAATATTTGTAAATGCAATGTAAAGGCGTACAGGACCATTGCATATATCAACTCCTAACTGGCGAAGTGTAAGGACGCTACTCATGTATGATGTCGTCTTGGTCTTAGGACTCTTTTTGAGGCTAAATACCGAGGGTGTGTTCAGATTGGACCAGCTGCGGCTTTGCGTGTCCATATTAGACCTCTTGGGAGTACATACAGTGTAGCTTCTTGAGAACAACCGATTAACCCTTCTTGTCCACTGATGATCTCGGCTCCAAGTATATGATTTACTGACTCCTAAGTCTTTTTTCATACCAGCTTTGTTGAGTTATTATTCAGAATTTGTGATCTTTGGTGATCAAGCCCCATGATGGCATGTAAATCTGCATTATAGCATTGGGATGATAGTGTTATCGTGGTGGAGTCTTTAGTCAACACAGAGTAATCAACAGCAGAGTTTTCTTGGATCATTTGCTTCCATAAAAGACTCAAACTTGATGTACTTGTTTGCCCTAGGTGCTTGTTTGAGTCCATCCTGGCTACTGCGGTTTACAAACAAGTGTTTTCACTGCCTTCCAACACCAAAACCCTCGGGTTGTGCATATATATGTCCTCTTGAAGATCACCATGGAGGAAAATTGTCTTAACATCCATCTGTTCCAATTCTAAGTCGTATACGGCTTGATCAGTACTAGTCGATTGAAGTCATGCGACTCTTTGGAGAATATCTCTGAAAGTCATTCCTTGTCTTTGTGCGAATCCGCTTCCAAACCAGATCTAAAAACTTTGTCTCCAAAGTACCCAAACTTCCTAGAATCCTTGTTTTCAATAATTTGATTATGCTTGTTTATTGCGGTATAAATGTATGGTTCTTTTGTTCGGAGAGTTAATCTCTTCTTCCATGGCTGCTGCGTCCATTTTTGCTGTCTATGATAGCTTAACGTGGTAAATTGGTTTCTCCCATTAAAGTAAGACATATTCATTGGGAGAATACCTAGAGGAACTAGTTCTAACTGCGGAAGATCTGCAACTTAAGGTGTTT
This sequence comes from Lithospermum erythrorhizon, assembly GCA_019722365.1. Classification (NCBI taxonomy): domain Eukaryota; kingdom Viridiplantae; phylum Streptophyta; class Magnoliopsida; order Boraginales; family Boraginaceae; genus Lithospermum; species Lithospermum erythrorhizon. Next base: position 72,272 of record JADFUC010002137.1, on the reverse strand, counting down.
GATCTCTTGTCTGTGTGTTTGTACCACTTGCGGCGGTTGGTGATTGTTGATCTCAATTTTCTTCGGGTTGATCAATGTCGGTAGAAGTGTGATCATTGTCTTCATTATTGATGATAGTTTCGAATTAATGATTTAATGCGAGATCACATGATCAATCTCTTATCATCTTGCCAGTTAACGAAGATGCATCATTGTAATTACCTAGCTTTTAGATTTATCTGGGTCTTTTCTGAGTTTGATTTTTCTTTGAGCAATCGCGTCTATATACTTCTAATGATCTTTTTATCAAACCCCAAGATCTTTAACTTATAGCCAAACTTTTTCATCACCAAAGCTTCAGGGAACACATATGAATAAAACTTTGTTCTCTGTGCTTTGGAACATGTTGCTATGCGACCCGAATGTTCTTAAGTGTTTATAGGATGATACATCACTTTCGGACCGTATGTACCGAGGTGTGCTTCCATTTGGTGTTGTACTAGGTGACAAGTTTATAATACGAGCTGCTTTGCTACTGTGCCATGAAGTGTCTTGGAAGACAGCATGTGATAACATACGTCTAATCTTCTCTGATTGTCTATTCATTCTCTACATTACCGTTATCTTTGAGGTATTTTGGAGACAGTTGCCGTATCTAATTCCTTTAGACTTACATTAATATCAAATTCTCGATGTACTCACCACCGTTGTACGTCACAATGCATTTAAGTACTTTGCCGGTTTATAACTTTCAACTCATGGTGAAGGTATAAAAATTTAAATCGACTTGATCTTTTGTTTTAATCACGAATCCAAACCTTCCTAGGTGATCGTCGATATAAGTGACAAATGAGTTACCTCCCATGTCTTCACTTTCATAGGCCTGAACCGTCGAATGCATGGCTCTAAATTCTTGACCTTCCATGACTTTTATTGAATTTGATCATGTGTTGCTTTCCCGTCAAGCGATGAAGTGCGATCCTTGATTGGTCGTGAAGGCAATTGGTGACTTGTTTTGTGAGAGAATACGAGTCCTTTAGAACTCGTATGGCTGACTCTGTTGTGCCCCGAACATACACGTCAGCCTGCTTGCATTAATTTCACACTTTTGTACTGAGTTTAGCTTTGTACGATGTACCATCCTTGATTCCTTGACAACGTTATTGATCCACTTACATGACCATTGTCCATTACCAAAGATGTTATGATATCACTTAAATGTCTGTTTTCTTTTGAAGATAGAGACTCATCCTAAAAAGTCGAGAATGTGTCGACATCCTTGATTCAATCGACTTTCCATTGCCGGTTTTCCTGAAACACGCTGATTGCATGATGGTTGAGGTGCGATTATTTTTCCATCTTTTGCAATTTTAAAATTTCCTTACCGTAAGTGTGAAAAGAAGTCCTTATTTGAGTCACATGAAGGAAGCTCCTGAGTCTACAATCCAATCTTATTTCTCAATGACATAGCATACATACACTCCTCCAGCCCTTCTGATGAGATCACTTTCTTGTCTACAATTAACGTGTTTTCGACTTTCTTGACACTCATGACTTGATCTTTCTTGAATGAAGTAATATTTCAGTTTCCAGTGTCACTTTCTTGTGCGATAATGGCATGTGTCTTTTCTTTGTTGACGGTACCATAGCTTTAGGTTTAAATTGTTTTAGTCTTTTTCTTGCTAAACTTCTTTCCTTAAATACATAAGAGTTTCCTTTGTTGTTTGACAATGTTGTGCACGATTTTACACTATCTCTTCTTAGCTCTTCGTTCATGATGGAATTACAAACTTTTCCTTAGACAAAGTTCCGTCAGTGCGGAAATGAGGGCAGAGAGAGGGATTTCCCATGAATCCCGAGGCGGTGAACACAGAATCCTGGCTTGTACAAATTCTGAAGTCAATTCCTTGGAGCTAGGTTATTGTAAATATATTCTACTTGATGCTCGGTGAGAGGCTGCCATCCAGATATCTCAATTTGCCTAATTGCCTAATCGACCTACCTTGTGAGCACTTCCTTGCTCTCTATCCTGAGCCTTGACTTTCTCCAACATCCATACTACTTGATAATGCTGTATCAGCATGATGGATAAATACATATCATATAATCCTCTTTATATAACTGCAGCATCTTCTATCCGATTCGCTCATTCCTTGCACATACGTATTGGGTGGTGGTCTAACTCTTGATAGGTCATGAGTCTCTTAACATATAACCTATCAAGCATCTTGGTTTCCGGATGTGATAGTTGTTAGCGATTAGCATAACCGTCGTTAGGTATCGGAGCCTCCCGTGATGTTGTTTAACTGTGCTCTTCAGTTTCGATTGTTATTTTAAGATCTAGAACAATTCCTAACTGGCAGTTTCAATTATTTCAAGCTTAATCGAGAAATCCCCAATTTGATGTCTAAGAACCTAATTCCCCGATTTCAAATATAACGGTAACTATGAGTGAACCTAATTGATTAATTAAACCAGAATTGAGCAATGCAAATTGTATGTTTGAGGTTAAAGGAATCACGCTTCCCTCTTAGAATAGTTTATTAAGCTTGAATCGATACAATCAATCAACTCAAAACAATAAACTAACTCTAGTAATCTAACCTATCAATTTCGCATAAAGTGTTTGTCTGATTTAAACTATTTATGGATACAAAGCATTACAATCACTTATAGGAATAGGATCTGATACTAGCAACAATTCTATCTAACAAATATCCATGATCTCTCAAACTATGTTTTCTAGTCTTGATAGAATTCTTGAATTATTCTTGATCATACAACTACATGTATGATTTGTGTTAATGTTCTTGTGCCTAGAACCCGGCGGAAATATATCAGTATTTATAATTAAATGGGATATTATTATTTACCTTTGTTACTTCTCATGCGACAATCGTCCAGTGACCTATAACTTCGTGGCTATTATTATTACTATTTCACCCTTGTATGAGTAGCCGACAACTTGTCAGGGTGCTGCATAATAAGTGTGGATATTATTATTTAGGTGGAGAGTTAAATCTCATATCGTATTTATTTACTTACTAATTATGTGGAGGTTCAAAATCCCGTCTATCCCACGAAAATAATTTGATAGTGATACTAAGCTGTTATACTTTGTGGGTTTAAAAATCCCCAGTTCTTATAATATCATGACATAAATAAAATTACTCGAATCATGGACATAAATAAAATTCATCATCATATCTTGGACATAAATAAAATTCATCCTCATTTTACATTATATTTATCATGAACATAAATAAATTAAAATCTTCATTTTATATTTGCGTATATTGATAAATTTCCATACTCGTGTAGGAAGTTTAACTTTTATATCTTACATTATGGAAAACACCCCATATATTATTATCTACATTTATTGTGTTATCTTATTTTATTTATTATTACATGAATTATTTATTTATAATCATATGTATTATATTATCATATGTGTTCATCTATCGTATGATCATGCATTATGTGCATTAGCAGCTACGTCATGTTAACACATAAAATATTTTTCCTCCCATTTTTCCTAACGGTAATGAACAATAAAATCAATATTATTTTATTATCCTCAAACGGTAATAAAAGAGTAATAATAACGGACACTTCTCAAAATTTCACTCTATAAATACTTCATTCTCTTCATATTTTTAAACATTCTTCTCAAAGAACTTTATAAATATTTTCAAGATGGCAAAATGTTTTCTAGTATTTATCACTATAATTGCTCTATCTCTTTTGTTATTTGGTTTTACTAAATATAGAAAAAGATAGGTAAAGGGAAATATAGCATTTATGGTACTTGGCATTTTAACCATTCCTAATCTTAGCTTGGATTGTTTATTTTATTTGATAGAGATTTTCATGAAGGCAAACTTGTGACATTTGTAATTGAATAAATTTCAATTCATTTATTGAATGGATGAGTGTAATATTGAATAAAATGACATTTTTTCGTCATAGCTTATATATTGGATGTTGATCATGCTTGTTTGTGTTCTAGATATAACCATGTCCAACGTTAAGCATCAATTCAAAATTCTAAACATAATTGGGGACAACTACATAACGGAACCTGACCCAATAGAGTACTTGCATGTGAGGGACTCGACAAAATCCTTGAGAAATTTGATAATTTGGGGACACCGGCGGTTGACCCGGAAGAGTTGTCAATGAAAAATTCAGTAAATAGGATAATCAAGCACGCGGTGATGATGGATTACAAAGCGAGGGTACTGAATGCAAAAGATCCCAAAGATTAAAAGGCAAGATTTGGACATCGGAGGAAGTCTTTACACTTACTTTATTGATGGGTCAGTGGAACAAATTAAGGTTCCAAGATTATAAAAGTGTTGTTGCCTATAACCGAGCCATGCACCAAATTATAGTGCAATTAGAATTTTGTGGCATAACTATAACCGAAGAAGAAAAGTTGGAAAAATAGCTTTCCATGCATCAGTATTATTACAACGGCAATGTTGAAATTTATAGTACTCTCATTTAGTTGCAACTCTTCTGATGGTAGAAAATAATGATGTTCTCATAAAAATACGATTCGTCCCGTAGGGCGATTTCATATCTGAAGTAAATACCCTGATATTTAATAAAGGCGTGGTGGTTATGTAATTGGATTACGGAGGGTGTAGTGGTCATAGTCGATTTAATGGACGTGGTCGAGGCAGAAACCATGGTCGTAACCACTTTCGTGTTAGTTGAGGGAATTAGGTAGACGAGGTTATATGATAAATTTAAGGCCTCCCAGAAATGCAAAGGTAATAATAATCGACAAGAAACTTGTAGATATATCCAAGAAGGTCCCTCAAGAAATCGTGATGATTTACGCTCACGGTCTGGAAAAGAAAGCCATTGGTCTAAAACATGGGGACACGAATATCTACGTAAAGGTTTAAGGCATCATGAGGAAAGAAAAAGTAAATTTCAATAAAAATTGATCACGAGATACCACTGCCTTGAAATGGTGATTTCGTTGTAGGACGAATGAAATGAATATGGATTAAGAAACTACTTAAGATTATGTATTTGAATAATGTGTGGTGTGCTTGTACTACTTTTATATTTACAATAAGTATGATGTGTGTGTTTATGCGATTTGTGGTATGTTTGTCTTATCTATATCAACTAGTAATGTTAAGTATGTTGTGTTGATTTACTCTCTCTTTAATCTTTTTATTTTTATTTTAAGAAGGTTAGGCATGGAACATATCGGAGACATTACATTCACAGACGGTGAAACTATCCACACGATCCTCAAGAGTAAGAAATATTTCTTGACACAAATCACAAAAGAATGTCGCACAATTTCGGGTCATACAATTTAATTGAAGAAACGGTAATGTCGTATTCATGTGCAAAATGGGACAAATTTGTCATTTGTAATGCTTTTATATTCTCTCATGTCAAGAAACTTATTGAGTTTAATGACATATATAAATCGAGATATGATACTAAAACTACAAACTTGAGATGTAATATGAAATACATTAATATCACTACTAATGTGTTGAGAAAAGAAAACCTTACAAAGCTATTAAAATTACATTAGAATTACATTATACGTATATACATAAATTGAATGTAATTTGGTAGTAAAGAAAGACCCCAAAGCTGAATTTTATGGCATGGCGCCTAGGTCGCCCCTAGTTGACAATGATGCGTAAATAATTCAAAGTACATGGTCATCCATTGAAAGACTTAAAGCTTACAAAAGAAGATAGACCATGTGAAGCATTTTCATTTGGTAAACTAATAATAAGGCGTTACTTTGAGCAAGATTCGGGCGAGATCACTGCATTTCTTGAAAGAATTCAAGGTGATATATGTGGACCTATCCATCCACCATCAGGACCATTCAGGTATTTTATGGTATTAATTGATGCATCTAGTAGATGGTCATATGTTTGTTTATTGTCAAGTCGTGATATGACATTTGCAAAATTTCTTGCACAAATAATTAAATTGAGAGCTCAATTCCCTGATTATACTATAAAGAAAGTTAGACTTGACAATGCTGGTGAATTTACATATGAATCATGTAATAATTATTGCATGTCAATTGGAATTATTGTTGAACATCCTCTTCTCAGTAATAAATACACAAAAAGGTTTAATTAGATTAAATTAATTAAAACGTCTTGATACAACTGCTAGACCGTTGATAATGAGAACAAAGTTACGAGTTACTATTTAGGGTCATGCAATTTTAGATGATTGTCATTAATTCGCCTAAGTCAAGTGCTAATCATAAATGAGCCACTTATCAACTTCGCGATTGGTAAGAACCAAGTGTTTCCAGTAAGATTTTTCGGTTGTGCGGTATATGTCCCCGATAGCTCCGCCTGAAAAGGGCAAATAAGACCTGTAAAGGTGAGAATATATGTAAGTGAATCTTCATCATTTATTAGATATCTTGAGCCTTTAACGGGTGATATTTTAGGTAGATTCTTGATTGTCATTTGAGAGACAAATTTTCCAATATTAGGGAAGAAAATAAGCAGGTTGGAAAAGAGATAGCATGGTATGTACCATCTTTGTGCATGCGGACCCGTATAATAAATCATAGAATAAAATGAAAAGAAAATTTGTGCACTTCTGAGGTTTAGCAAATCGATTGCGGATTCATTTCTTGATATGAAAGAGTGACAAAGTCGCGTGTACCCATTGTTAATACGTGCTGGATTGATATTCCGAAGCCAAATGATATAGCAAGTACATTTAAGGCACGCTTAAAACGTGGCCGACCTATGGGGTCCAAAGATAAAAATCCTCGAAAAAAAAAGATACAGAAAATGTAAATACAGTTGAAAGTGACATTGAAAAGACACTAGATAATAATAATGACCCCATGATAGAAAAGCGTGATCTTGAAGAATCACAAGATGATGAAAATGAAATCATTAACAATGAAACTGAAAATAAGAAATAGTCACAGGAATTTTATCAATTACGTTATCTGGAAATTTGTGGAGCCGAAAAGGTATGGATATTGATGAGATATTTTCATTCTGTGCATGTGAGAGTATGAATGAAAGTGATGATCCACAGACGGATACGTGAATGAATGTCAAAATAGAGATGCAATAGATACTGAGTTGAAAGATGCAATCAAGTGAAATTATGATTGAAAAAATTGGAAATATGCAATAGATACTGAGTTGAATTCTCTTAAGAATCGAAAAATATTTGGACTTTGTGTGGTATACCTAAAAGGGGTACAAGTGGTTTTTTGTAAGCGAAATGAGAAAAACGAGATTATAGATACAATGTTAGATGTCTTGTTGCCTGAGGTTTTCTCCAAGACTGGAATTGATTATGGCGTAACTTATTCTCTATTATGGATGCCGTTACTTTTTAAGTAATTTAATTTAATTACATCATTCTAATAATCTAGATATGCATCTTATGGATGTTGTTACTGCATACTTATATGGATCACTTGATAGTAAAATATACATGAAAATACTAGAAGGATTTAAGATGCCCGAGACATCAAAATCCAGAGAAATGTATGCAATTAAGTTGCAAAGATCATTGTACGGGTTAAGCGATAGGACGAATGGTATGTCGATTAAGTGAATATTTACTTAAGAAGGCTATGTGAATAATCCTATTTGCCCTTGTGTTTATAAAACACAATATCGATTTGTAATCATTCTTTGTCTATGTTGATGACTTAAATATCATTAGATCTAATAAAGAAATCAAAGAAATAATGAATTGTTAAAGAAAATTTAAAATGAAGATCGGGAAAAACTAAGTTACGTCTGGTTTACAAAATTTATTACATTAAAATGGTATATTGGTGCACCAATCAAATTCTCTGGAGAATGGTATTGAAAAGGTTTAACATGGATAAGGCAAACCCTTTAAGTAATCGCATGATGGGCAAATCTTGAAATGTTGAAAGAGTTAGATTCATGCAGGAAGAAAATGAAGGATGCTTTGATACTTTGAAGTATCGTACACCGGTGCCATTAGAGCACTAATGTGTCTTGTAAAGAGTTTGCAAGACACGATATAGGTTTGTAGTGAATTGACTAGCAAAGATTTGGTTTATGTCTACAAAGAGATATTGGAAAGGAATAAAACATATATTTCGATATCTTAGGTGAATACGTCGATCTTGGTTTTGTTTATCCTAACAATACAAAACAGTTTGCTTGGTTATCACGGTCCAGTTATTTGTCAAATCACAATGCTAAATCACGGGCGAATATGTATTTATATATGGTGATACTGCAATATCATGGAGATCCCAAAAGTAGACTCTTGTAGCAACTTCTTCAAACCATGCTGAAGCTATTAAAGCAAAGTGCAGATGGTTCCGATCGGTGACACAACATATCCAAGGAGCATCCGGTTTACCATTTTATAAGAATCCAATAATTTTGTATGAAGACAATGATGCATGTGTTATTCAGATGAAAGAAGGATATATCAAAAGTGATAGAACCAAATACATTCCCCCAAAGTTCTTTTCATTCATTGAAAACTTGAAAGAAATAGGCGGAGATATCGATTATATTTGTTCATGTGATAATGCAACAGATCTCTTCCATGGGCACTTACTTGCATAAGTTTCAAAAACACGTTGATATATCGGAATCGTCGCCGAGATTTTTGAAGAAACGACCTATATTTCATTGAGGGAGCATACTATTGTACTCTTTCACTTATGAGTTTTATCTCCAGCAGGTTTTTTCTTTATAAGGTTTTAACAGAGCAGATATCTTCAGTAAGCAGTGAAATATATTTGAGGAGTGTTGTAAACCATTGTTGAAATATGTGATAGTAGGTGTTGAAATTTATTTAGGTAAATTAGGGAATTGAACAATATTTGGTTGGGTAATTTGGTAGTATAAATACTAAACAACCCATAAATGTAGACACCTGTAAGTTCATCAGAGAAGGTTTGGAAACTGATATATGTTACTTCATTCCATGCTATCTTTTTTAAATAGTAGTAATAATTAGTTTGACTTATTAAATACCCGGTTTTTATAACAATCTTCTTGGGTCAAATAAGGCAATTTCATACGTATTATAGTACTTCGAATGATAAAGATGATATTGACCGGCAACTGGTAATGAATTTATGCACATTCATAAAGTGCTTCAAGTAGAATCTTTCTGAAAACTTGAAGTTTGATTATATCTTTTTGGAAAACTTGAAGCATATATATATATATATATGAGTATTAAAATTTTGATATTTACATTCCGTCAGTTGCTGGTCATAATTGACTTGTACTATTTTCGATCCAATATAAAAGATTGTTTAGAATTTAAGTCTTGTTTTAATATAAAAGATTGTTTTGACATGAACCCATATTAAAATGTTATTATTTTGATATGGACCTATATTAAAATATTTCATCATTGATTGATAATATTTTCTCATATTATCATTGATTGATAATATTCTCTCTCCTATTATCTTAATACATAATTTTTTAGTTATATACAGTAACAAGGAGTAATATTTAGCATACCTTGTTCTGTTTTTTATTTTATCGAGTTATACTTAAGATGTATAAATTTAGAATTGTCAATTTGTTGGTTAATTAATTTTTTAAAAATCTGACCTAGATTTCCGCGCCTCATCGAATCAAAGTAATCAAAATTAATTCACATAATTCGCCTCCTCCCACTAGATTTTAAGCACCTCCATATAAATCGGTTTGCAGAAACCAAAACCCGCCCCAAATTCCACAAAATGGAGTTATTAGGACAAATACCATTGAATTGAATGTTTAATACAATTTATTTCTTCCCAAACCCACAAAACAATTCACAAAAATCCACAAAATTTGAAAGAAATAGCAAAAACGAAATGCATTGGATAATTAGAGGCTTTGAGAATGAATTTGAGAATTGCAAACAAAGAAATTGAAAATAGAACAAATGGAGAAGACAACCAATAAAGAAGGTTTTTTCCTAACTTGATTAACCTTGTTTCCTTCGGCTTAATAAAAAAATCACTATTTTCGTACTTATCATGTTGCATGACCATATATTTGTTGTGGTATTTCACTATTTGAACCCAATTTGATTGATAAACATTGAAAAGATTGAGTTTTGTTGGAATATGGATTTGGAATGTTGTTGCTTAAAATATGTCGTTTTTGGATTATTGTGTATTTGAAATTTTATTGCTTAAACTATTGTCGTTTTTAGATTTTGAAGTTGTTTATGGTGTATAATTTTATTTTTATGATTGTTATTGTTGATTTCTTTATTATTTACTTTGTTTTGAGAGATGTTCTCTCATTATTTTGTATTGATTATTAAAATTTTAGTCAAATGAAAAGTGTTTGATATTTGTGTACATGAATTTTGTTTGATAAATTGTCTTAACTTTTGACATTGAGCAAATATGAATTATTATGTTTGGAATATAGTGGGATGTTTTAGGATTAATCGATTGAATATTATGTTATGTGATATGGTGGTATTTTTAATATAGACAAAATATGCAGCGATAATTAAGTGGTATCCATTTATATGATTTGTGCGATTTCATCTCTTGTTATTCATATAGTTTATGCTTAATATGCTAACTTTATGTCTCGTGGTACGTTTCGTTTCTAGGAAATACACAAGTAACCACTTGTGGTGGTATCCATTTTTTCGGATTATGATGCAACACGTATTATTGTGAAGTGTGAATATGTTCTTGTTGGTCAATCATTTGCATTTGTGCTTACATTATGTTGCGCATTTATATATATTTCTTTGTGTTGGCTATGTGCTCGCATGATTTGTGTGAATTTCATCTTGTTATTCACGTATAGTTTCTATAATACAACTGCGCCTATAATGTCGTGATATCCATTTTCATTAGGAAATACACGGGTAACCACATTGGTGGTATCCATTTTATTGAATTATGATGCGACACGTATTATTGTGAAGTGTGAATGTGTTGCTGTTGGTGTCTGACTGCGTTGCACTTTTATTATATTGCGTACCCATATATATTTCTTTGTGTTAGCTATGTACTTTCATTGTGGTTGTGAATTTCATTTATTATTTATTCCATGTAGTTTTATGTAATACACTTTCGGCTTATACGAGGTGGTATCCATTCGTTCTATGAAATATACATGTAAACCTTGTGGTGATATCTGTTTATCGAAAATGAATCTCAGATTATGATGCAGCGTATTATTGAAGTAATGAATCTGTTACAGTTGGTGTCTATTTACTTTTTGTATATTATATTGCGTACTTATATATGTTTCTTTGTGTTACCTATGCACTTTTATTATGTTAAATGCGCCATATGTTTATCGTAATTTTGGTATTAAATATTGTCGAAAATAAATACCGCGGCTTAAGTGTCTTTCTGATATTAAAGTTTGTACCTAAATTTTATTATTTTAATTGAAAAGTTCAAAAGCATGTTGCCCGTTTAATAGTAATGTAAAATATTTATTTTTGTTTCTTAAATATTTAAAGTGCTATGAAAAAATAAAAATCACGGGGTGAATACGTACGGGTGTGATGGGAAGAGGAATATTCCAAGCTGGGCAGACGGATATGTGAGCGACCAATACTTAGTTTCGTATTTGTTGTCGCGAGAGCTGTAGGAACATCACATTGCAGCAGTAGAAGAAATGGAAGAATGGATGAACAAAAACAAAGAAGGAAATAACTAGATTAGATGAATGAGATAAGTAGTTGTTAGACATGATTTTAAGTTACTTTTCTTTATGATATGACATTGATTTAAACTTGATCTGATCAATGAGGGAGGCATATATTGGTATTCCTTAACTATGTATTAATACCAAACTATGTTCTAGTAAGGTATAACAACCATAACATAAATAAAAAAAGTTCGTAATAGTAAAAATACACTATGATGATTCTAGATAAAAAGCATAGACCATCTATTGTAAAAGAGATCTAGTTTAACATATTTCACTGGGCGGTAAGATATTACATGATGAATAATTACTTGATAAAATTTGTCTTGATGTTTAAAAAATAGTATGAATCATCTAACAAAAAACTATAATCTAAAGAAAGGAAACTACAATCGTTAAAAAATGAAAAAAATCGAAATGGAAAAAACCAAGAAATTCGGAAAAATATTGACCGAGGCTACAATTATGGGATCGTTTAATGCGCGTGAGTGAGATTTTCTAAAATTCGAAAATACATAAATCTTCAAAATACCCTACTCAATCTTGACCATTGATCAAAAAGGGTGATCCAACGGCCAAGATTAGAGTAAACACATTATAAGCACCAAGTTGTAAGCATCTAAAAAACTCGCTAATTATGGTCACTTTTGTTTGTCTTTAATACGAACTCCTTATTTAAACTGGCAGACCCGTACCAGACCCTTAATATACTAACTGTTTGAAAATTGGTAAAATGCTTACAAGTTTGATACATGTTTAATCTCTAACGCCCAATTAATATTTTTGACTAATATGACCGCTTCATGAGAATTGTCTAAAACACGCCCCCGATTAAAATATAATACTCTTATTTCTCGATTCCTCGCCTTTAACCAGCCTTGCCGCTGTAACCACCGCGCCATCCGCCTCGATAATAGCCCCTTGCTCGGCATTAAATTTGAAACACACATGCAAGGTGAAATCAGAGCCACAACACAACTGACTAAAATAAAATTGTAGCAAGGAAACGATTGATAGGTTTGGAGGGGAGAGGCAGGATTGCTGGAATTTGGAAGGTAGGCTCAGCGAGAATCGGGGGGGGTTCTTCCCAATTTTTGGGGTGGAAGGGGGTATGGGGAGAGGTTGGAAGGGAGGAGGAGGAGGGAGGAAAGGGGGTAAATTTGATTTGGAGGGAAGGGGTGAGGGTGGTATGGGGAAGGGGGCGTGGGTGGGAGGTGGGGGGGCTGTAGGGAGGCGGGTGGGTTGGGGCTATGGGGGGAGGGGGAAGGTTGGGTAATTAGCACTTGTGGGGCCAGTGGGGGGGTAGGGTGGTGGGCCAGGGTGGGTGTGAGGAAGAAGATGAAGTGTCTTCAATTTTTTAATTAAAAGGTATTTTAGGCATTTGAGGAGAGGTACCATTTATAGAAAGAATTTCAATTAAGTGCTAGACATTAAAGAAATAGTTAAAAGGATGCTATTTTTTCAATTTTCTCAACTTGTCTCTCTGGATGACCCTTAAACCAAAATACATTGAACACAAGTGGATAATTGGGGCCGAATGGGCCGTCCAGTTGGTCGACTCTTGTTGACCCGTTGCTCTCCCAAGTACTTTCTAGGTTTGGGCCTTATGGTCAAATCGACCAAATTTGATAAAGAGTTGGTACCTAAATGTGTTTAACAGGCGGGTAGTTAAGATCGAACGGATGACCACTGTGTTCGATGGTATAACTTAACAAATGTATTGCCCCCGTGCGCCGCAGATGGTTACCAAGTATTGGGGAGCCGACACTATCATCACCGCACTTGTTCCTCGGCCGAGCGGGGTTATCACATGGATCATCCGATCGAGCTTTCTTAGAGTCGATGAGCATGACATGTTAGCCATGTTTGGTGAGATGAGGAGCCGAGATCTTGGGGCCCGAGACTTGGGATGGATCGTCTGAGGATGCAGGTGGAGGATATGAGGTTGACAATCCGAGGGGATGCACGCGCGACCACGACCATTGCCGATTGATCGTCAGGAGATAATGAAGAGAATGACATTGGAGGAGATGACACGAAGAAACCTGAAGTGAATATGTTTTTGTTTCATGTTATATTGCTTTCAAGTTTCAAACAATTATGGTTCCTTTTATTTTTTATAATATATTTTGGTATTCGCACATTTTAGTTTTTTATGCTATGCATTTAGTATTTGAACAACCAGTTATGTTATGTGGTTGTCGAACATTTTTAGATTGTGTTATACATGTTGATTTAGATTCATTTATTTGTTAATTGTTTATGGTGTTTAATTCCTATTATTTTTTGCAACATTTATGTGTTAAAGCGGTGACCGTTTCTCGTAAGCATTGCGTTCTCTTGACCGACTTACGAGAATCTGTATGCTGTTACACTATTTTTATGTGTTGACGGTGGCATTTCTTGTAAACATTCTGACGTGTAGTTCGGTACTTACGAGAATGAAACATGTGTTTAGAGGACTTTTTTATGTGTTAAATGGTGGCACGTTTATTTTAAACGTTACCATGTTTATTAAGTGATGAGGGCACCGAGCCCAGGGCAGTCTGCTTGCGAATGGATGGACTCAGCGGGCTGGGCTGGGGCCCGATCCACCGGCCTATCCGTCCATTTCTTATTTGGCAGTAGGTCTTGGTCGAACCCAGCGGGTGGGCTGGATGGCCAGCGGCGCCCTATCCGTTAGGCGCGTTGGTTGGTACTAGTCATAGCTAACGAACGGGCGGCCGGCCCGGCCACTAACGAGCAGGCAGGAGCGGCCCGGGTAACATATTCGGCGGGCGGTATAACAGGCGGGCGGGCGGCCCGTTAAATGCAGGCCTGGCCGGTTCGAAACCCGCTTTTAAAGAGGCACAGCGGGCCTTAACGTGAATGCCGTTTAATATGATACGGCGTTGTCTTGGAGCAAGCGTGGTACGGAATATTTCACTTGGCATAGCGTTTGTTAAACAGCGGCTAGTTTTGCTGTTGTAATAACGGTACTTGTATAAGCATGGTAGCGTTTGATTTAAGCGGTACCGTTTATTACGAAATAGCCGTTATATAGCCGTTATTAATAAGCATTGGTACCGTTTAAATCAAAGCGTTACCCGCGTTTATTGCTGCGAAAGTCAAAAGAGGAGTGCACATAAAAGGGATAATACTTCGCCCCGTTTCTCTGATTCGCAATCATTTAAAGCAAACTCAAAGCAATAACAAAAGCGATCTCAAATCTTATATTGAAGAATTATATTGAAATTTAAGGATTACATCTGGTGGGCTTGTTCATTTCAATCTGATCTGATCCTACGTTGCTCCGTCTCGGTTAAATTATTATTTACCAACTTTTTATAAATTGTGATATTTTGTTTTTAAATTAATGGCGTCAAAAGCGTAATCTTAGTAAGTATTTCAAAGTGCTAGTCTTTAGTATGTACATGTCTAATGATTATGTTAATTTTAGAGGGATGATGATCGTATGGCGAACTACCCATTATTAACTCTCGATCTAGTGCTACGGATACTACTAATGAAAAAAACTTCATGGATTTGGAAATATTTTAATGGGGCAAATGAAAAACAAAGCGGCGAACTTGTATAAATTGTAAAACTCTCTATCATGGAAAGCGGGTGGGGTAAAGGGGCAGAGTCGTCTTGCTAGGCTTGACATGGTCGTAAGATCACTAAAGATAATTGGTGGGGAGGGTGGTACACAAGGAACTATTGATATCAAACGGTAAGAACTTTTTTTATGTCTTGGAAACTTTATAGGATTGAAATATGAAATTTATGTCGGTAGTTCTTTTTAATCATTTGTGATGGATGGCGTTTTACTAAATGGATTCAAAATGTCGTTAATCCACAGGAGCTATCGTATCCCTCGTACTACTTCTGAACCTATGCTTTTAAATATTTAAAAATGAAAGAGATCTTCTAGGTAACACTCTTATGAATTTGCCTTATAAAATGTGTTTGACTAGTGATATTGAATGTCTTTGGATTTTGATATAATGTGTAACATGTCATTGGATTGATCAAGATTGGGTCTTGCAAAGAAGAATTATATATTTTTAGATGGAATTGCTAAACATAACAATATTCAAATTCCGAGAAGGTATACTCGCGTGTACTTAATGATTCTGGTAATTTGAATAAGATTGCTTCGTTTTGATATCGTCCGCTAATACCGTTTCAATCGAAAAAGAATTAAAGGGGCCCTATTAAACCCGGTTTTTAGTGAACTTTTTCATGTTAGATGTTTATGTCACGTCCTTCAATTGATTTGCTAAAGATGGAATAAAAGTTGTTTGGGGCGAGTTTATTTTACGATTCGTAAACCGTTAAATTTTGTTGTTAATGAATAAAAAATGGTTGAAGAACTTCGGTAAGAAGTTTAAAGAAATTAATTTTGGATTGTGCATATATATGTATAAGGAAAATGTTTTATACCAGTATGCTCCGATTGGTGAGTATTATGTACCCCATTTCGCATATACTAATTGGAAACATTATTTATGAATTACTTAAGTTTTTAGAGCCACTTAAAGATTATACTAAAGTTTTCAACTCAATCTGAGCCAAATATTCATCTTGCTTTAGAATGTGTCGTTAATCTCCATTCATATGACTAAACATAGAAATGATTATGTTGCTAGAATATGATTCGAATATGGAAGATAAGTTTTAAAATATTTTCATCTATCCAGCATGCGTATGCAATTGGTATAATCTTGGATCCTAACGCTAAATTAAAGCATTTTAATTTCTATGTGAAATCGTATTATGAATCTTTACTACCCTTTAATCGAGAACTAAAGAGGTTTGATGTTCAAAAATGGAAAGATGGAATTGAAAGTATATGTATAATATGTATAGCAAATACGATCAAAGGTAGCATGGACAGGTAGTACGCCTTCAAGTAAGTATACAAAGTTTTAATGTGGCCAGCAGGGAGTTAAATACGAAGTCCAACATGATCACCTTAGAAATGCGATTCAGCTTTGGGTGAAATAGATCCAATCGCTCACGGGCCTGAATGAGTTATTTCAATGTTGCTCTACTAACTTTTTGAATTGAGTCAATATAATGATAAAATCCTTTTGATATATTAAAATGGTGAAGCAAGGCTTTTGTTTCGGTCTTATCTAAGATAGCAAAATATTTTTCTATCCCCCATGTGGAATAATAGCAGATGATCGCGTTGCTTAAATGACACAATACACTCAAAAGGCGTTCAGAGACTTACAAGCTCGTGATTGGTATGTGTGTGCATCAAGGATTGGTGGCGGCCGACATAGGATGCAAGATAAAGGAACACGGTCATGGAGCGGAAAGAAAAGATATGTTCGATGATCTTTGGTGACATTGAAGAAGAAATTGAAGAAGGCGAAGACCTTGACAAATTTGAAAAGACTGCGACAAGAAGAGTCGAAGATGAATTAATTTATGATGATTAAATTGTGATTTTTGTAACTTAATAACTTTTTATTATTGACTTCGTATAAACTCTGTATGGCAGTATAAGCGGGCTCAAAATAAAATGTTCTTTATTCTACAATAAGGCTACATTGTTTTAAAATTATTGATTTAAGCGTGGTACCGTTACGCGGTCTGGCGGTACCACGTTTAATCGAAAAAATGGATGCAAAAAAATGCCTTTAACACGCCATTTTAGGATTAAGCGTGTTACCGTTATAAATACTTGACCTACGTTTAATCTAAAATAGCGAACTTTACTTAATTTTGATCGTCATTTACAAATAAACGATTTTCCGCGTTTAATCCGAAAAAAATGAAGAAAACTCAAACTTGCCATTTTTACGTAAACGATGTTCCATTGACTTAATAATCATCTTTCAATTAGTTAATTACATTATCCTTTCAATTAGTTAATTACATTATATTAGTAATTAGTATCCAGCCGTATGTATAAGTTTTATGAATCCGTTCATTTAGTAATAATGATGATGAGGAGTGCTTGGTTGTCGTTACCAATATCGATGGAGTTACGGGTATTATAGGAAGCTTGATTTAATAAAAACATTTGGTATGCTCGGTTAGGTGCGGGATGATTTACCGGAAGGGGATGAATTAAACTCAAGCGGCCGGTCATTCTGGTTGTGTCCCGAGAGCTTATGACAATGCATTAGAGTTAAGAAAAGATGGCATAGTGTGAATAGCTTGAATGGTATGCAAAAACTTGTTTGGAAAGTGGTATCGATATTCTTTTGCCATCTGCTAGTCAAGCATCCGAACTAAGTTGTTTTGTTAATATATGATACATATTGAATTTGCGATGAGTTAATATCGCGTTTGATCTTTTAAACATATGTTTCATCGAAAGGCGAAGTCAACCCTTGATATAATGATTATCTACCGTTTGTTAGTTAATATCAAAGGGGTTACATTGGAGAATGTAGATGGGTTGATTTTAAGAAGAAATGGGAAAGCTGATAATTGATTAAGCGGGAAGTATTTATGTGGGACGGGGTATTGCGGTCTAAATGGGAGGTGTTTGAACATTTTAGCGGATGTTCGAATGAAGAGGTGTGGAGGTTAAACAGCGCTTACCCCCGAGGATGAATTTTCCTGCTGTTGGCTGACACAGATGAAGCGGCAGAGCTTTGGAGAAAGCGGTCCTCCTGGTTCCCGGATCGTCAGATAGAGCTATGTAAATGTTGAATCGGTGCCCTTGACATGTTAAGAAACTGCTTAGAATACTTGAGCATCAAAGTTGATATAGGCGGTAAGGTTGCAACAGGCGTATGATTGTGGGCAGGAGGCGTATGAATGTGGAAGCGAGGAGAAGTGAGGTAGAAGCGAGGGATCAAATGGATTGATTTAGCTTGTGTTTATGAATAATGTGCTTTGAATATTGATTATATTGATGTTTGAAATATTCGAACAATTTAGTTTTATGTTATCGGCTACTTATTTTCTAATTTCGAGATAATAATATGTTTTGATTTAAGCATTTGATTACACTTTAAGGTATTTGTTAATGTGGTATCATTTGTTTAAATTGAGCAGCTATTGTATTTCAAGTAGACTCTTTGCTCATTTTGGGTATTAGCATTTATAGGTAATTTTAAAGATGTAGCGTTAATCTGTGACATCAACATTTGTTATGCGTGGTGCCGTTTAATATAAGCGTGCGCGTTAATAACGATCGAGATATTACTAACGGTATTAGCATTAGTCTGTTTTAATATAGCGGTCTTAGCGTTAATAACAGGGCGCAGGGGGCGCCGAGGCAGGGCCGAGGCCATAGGAATATTGGGTGGAGGCCGAGGCAGGGGCGCAGGGGCAGGCGTCACTCGACGATTCGTCCCCTTTATTGGTGGGCCGGGGCCGTTCGCGAGACCCTAGTGGGCCGAGGCACAGATCTGGGCATTTGAACTGGACCACCAAGGCCCGATTCGTCTTCATGTCTAGTTGGTACCATATCCTTGATATCAAATAAACTTCCATCTGAACGGATCTCTAATTAAAGCCCAACATACGTCTGTTGGTAAGTCAACAAACGTCTCTCTACTACAATAATGAAAGTAACAGTCAGCCCAACAGAGGTCCGTTAAAGGCCAATAAATATCCTATAAGAGAAACAGTGCATATGAAAATATATCATAAATTTTTTGCTCAACATATGATGCATCTTAGGCTCTTAGCACGTCCGATGGTTATTTTGGGTTAAAATTTGATTATTAATGTTTCCAAAAGTTTATAAAAATTAGCTCAAAATTTGGCTCTAAACGCATTTGAAAGTCAAATTCGCGTCTTCGCCGAAATGAGGTAAGCTGCGACATTTATGTCGATATTGAGAGCTAGGCGTGATTATCACTGTGAAATTAAATCTGATTTAATCCTGCACAGAAGATCATTCGTCAATTCATTTTTTTTTTTTTTTATTGAGATAATCCATATAATTCAAGGATAAAAGTTGACCAAAAAATTGATTTGGTCAAGGATATAATAGAAGGATTAGGGTGGGGGAATGAAAATAAGGGTGAGAATTAATGTACTCGTAATTTTATTCATTTTTCAGCCCTCCAATATTATAAAACACATTAATAATCCTTAGATGACAAGATAACATAGTATCTGACACTCAATTTCTTATTGACATCTTTTCACTCCTCAAATTGTTAATCTTGTCTTGGGGCATGCATTTCAGCTGGTAGCCCAGAATGTTAAATGCAGTCATCGCCGCGCCTTACGTAAGTGTAGGTTCGACTCTTTATAAACTGAATCTTGTATTAGAAGTGGTGAAAAACTAAATACGATCAATTGAGGCGCATCCAGCGATTAAGCTTGACATAAGGACAGAACATAGATGGGCGTTAATGTAGCGGTTTTATAGTTTTGGTTTCCTGTGAAATCTATAGCCTTTATTTTCACAATACCATAATTTCCCTCTGATTATCTTCAATTAACATTTTTGTCTTTCCGTATTAATATGTGATAATTAATTACTTTTTGTTTATTACTCTAATTATGAATTTGATATCATTGAATTTGGCTTTAACAATATTATGCTCATATGTATTTAACATATTTTTATAACATAACTAAAATACAATGGTAGTTAATTCATAAAAATAAACGTCATTTAATTAATTAGATGAACTGATGCTCTCTCCGTCTCAAAAATCATCTAGTGTTTTCCTCTTGTATCAAAATGTTTCATTTTTTACATTTTCAATGCTATTTTTTTTTCTATTTATTATATCCTACTTTTTCTCTCTTTCTAGGTGGTCCATTGGAATATACTTTCTATTTCTAATGTCTACATAATGTCTAGATATTAGTCTAGACATGATTAATTTATGTCAAGAATAAAGATGTTAAAAATTATTACACTTTAATTTATGTACATTAACCTGAATGATCAAGATTTGTGAGATGGATGGACTACTATATGTATCCCCCAATATTGTCGATCTTTTTAATGTGTGCAAACTTTTTAAACCATAGAAAATGGCTCTGCAATGGTTGAGCCTAATTGCTACCATATGGTTACAATGCATAAATGGAACTAACACAAATTTTCCATGTTACTCCTCAAAACTCAAACAAATCCTCAACCTTTCCCAGCTCCAGGTCAATAATCTTGCATTTGCTAGTGATGCGGGGAAATTATTTGGCTGGGTTTCGGGCGTGGCGGCCGCGTACTTACCATTATGGATTGTGCTAATCATCGGTTCCTCTCTCGGGTTGTTTGGTTACGGTGCACAATATCTATTTGTTGTTTCTAACCAAACAACGTCGATGTCATATATTCATGTGTTTTTACTCACTGCTTTGGCTGGAAATAGCATTTGTTGGATTAACACGGTTTGTTATATTGTGTTGATAAAAAAATTCCCTTTGGATCGTCAACTAGCCATTGGGATTTCTACTAGTTATGTTGGGCTAAGTGCGAAGATTTTCAATGATATTGTTAATGTTGTTGTCATGATGAACAATTTTTCCACAGAATATGAAACAGCACAAACTTATCTCCTTTTAAATGCAATTTTACCACTTATAGTTTGTGTCATGGTATCACCATTTGTTAATGATTTTAATTTCGCAAAATCTAGGAAAATTGGTGATGGTTTTTTTGTTTTGGTTATTTTAACTATAACTACTGGGATTTTCGCCATGGTTACTAGCTTGAATATAACACATGTATTATCATCAAGGGTAAAATTGTCAACATTTGTAGGTATAATTTTCATGGGGGTGTTTTTAATTATGCCACTAGTAGTTCCATTGGTTGAAAAGGTTAGAGAAACGATCGAGAAGAAATGTTTCATTAGAGTTGACAATAAAGGTCATGCAGTTTCTTTGGAGAAAGAAATTGAATGGCAAAATGAGGTGAAGAGAGAGAAAGGGGAATATGGAAGACAAATGGTATTTGATGGAGTAGTTGGGGTGAAAATAATGCTGCAAAAGGGTGATTTTTGGTTGTATTTTTGTTCTTACTTCTTTGGTGCTACTATTGGACTCGTTTATATGAACAATTTGGGACAAATTGTTGAGTCTCGTGGCTCCTTATCGGCAACTTCATCTCTGGTTTCAATATCTTCTGTGTTTAGCTTCTTTGGACGTCTAATCCCATCATTCCTTGACTATTGTTCTAATTTTAATATGTTGAATAAATCTTAGTATAGATGATTTTATTGTTGATATACTTGAATCCATTTAGTGCCTGTGTTTCTGTTTTTCTGAGTCGGACGGGACATGGGGTCCGGAGTGCAAGTCCTGACCCATATCCCGATGCGTGTGATTCAGTCCGAAGGAGTTCGGGACTTGTTTGAGTTATGCTGGAGAAGTCCCGACCACGGGTGATTTTGAGGTGGTTAAAGTATTTCTTAAGCAGTTTGGACCTATAAATACCTTTCTGGCTTGGTTTTTAGTCTTAAAAATCTTCAAAATCTGAGTGTATTAGCAATAGAATCGAGAAATTAGAGTTCTTGAATAGCTTAGGTGTTGTTATTCTATTCTTCTAAATAGTGTTAGCTGAGTTGTATTTTTCTGGGTTTCTATGTTCATCTGAGTGTTGTGATATACACAAGTTTGAAAGTATAGTCTACTTGACAGACTTAGGTGAGAATCGGAGGGGCGGGGGGCTAAAAGCATTACATCTATTTAGAGAGATTTTTTTTTCATTATTTAGGGGGCCCAATTGCTATATTTTGTCTAAAATTACTTATATTTGATAGATAAATTCTAAAATTTTCAAAATTTAGAGGCGAGGCGTTGTCACATGATTATAACTCCCAAAGCTCGCCCTTTGTAGTGTAGGTTATTCTATACGTCTAAGAACATAGTTTGCTCATCGGGGTAGTTTTAAACCGAGTGGTAATAACTCATTCCTCCATTATGATAAAATATGTTATGTGACTCTGCAAGTGGATTAGTCCTAACACATTGTTAGGGATACCACGTTAAAATTCATGTATTTTTATTTTTAGTACTTTACTTCATTTCTTGTCTTAGAATTCGCAATTGTCTGTTATAGCAAATTCGTTTCGACCGTTATATCATCTATTAGCAAGATAATTATAAGAAATTTGTGAATTTTGATTATTGAAAAAGAAAACTCGACTATCTCATGGGGATAGGAGATGTGCATGCATGAGTCGAGCTAAATCGAGTGGCCCAATTAAACGGGTTCTAAGCTGCTCAATCTCGTTGACCGAGCTTCCAGATGGCATTCGGGCACAAGCTAGGCTGAGGGCAGTCAATGCTTCGAGTTTTTAGATTATTAATTTATGAAAGGTTTTCGTTCATAGAAAATTAGTAAGAATGTTTTGAAAATTCTACTTATTCTAGTGGTATAAAGTTAGTAAGTAAGCAGCTGAGTCGGATCGAGTAATCATCAAATCAAGCTAAAATTTTCTTTTATCTTGGATTCGGTTTTGCTCATGTTCAATTCTTGATGGAGGTAGTATAATGTTTGAAAAAAGTTGCTATGTTTTTATTTGACATTAGGTATAGAGTTAAGATCAATATTGAAATTTCAATTTTGCCAAATAATTTCAGGAAAAATTATCGGATTTCAAGACCTGCATCAATCGCCTCCATGGTGGCTCTAATGGCCGGAGCCTTTTTCCTACTTGTGGAGGAGAGCAACATTTCACTTCTCATTGGTACGGCCACTATTGGACTCTGTACGGGTGCAATTACCTCCATTTCAGTTTCCACAACAACCGAGCTATTTGGGACAAAGAATTTTGGGATTAATCACAATATTTTAGTAGCAAATATTCCAATTGGATCATTTTTGTATGGAAATTTGGCTGCTAAACTCTATAAAAGAGCAGGAACTGAAAATGGAAATTGCGTAGGTGCAAAATGTTATGAAACAACTTTTATTATGTGGGGTTGTTTTTGTTGTTTGGGAACATTGATGGCTTTCATTCTTCATAGAAGAAACAAAACGTTTATTCACATGTAATAGTTGAATATACAGTCTGTATGTAGCATGTAATATGATACTCATATATGCAATGATGAAATTATCATGTAGTTGTATTAGGGATTAATAATAGAACCACACAATAATGCATGTATACTAGCAATATAGGGACATCATTATTGAAATTGTACATTCAAGTTTTCTGAGTTTTAGTAGTTATAAATTATATTTGTATGCAGAAAACTATACATCTATCCATCCGTCTTAATTTAAATTATATTACAGATACATAAAGGTGACTGATTAGTAAGAATTATGTGATCTTTATATGATCTGGTCATGAGTTCGATTATTACTGCGATTCCGTTAAAAAATAAAAAATTTGTACAATTACAAATAATTTAGTGTTTCATCCATCAATTGCTCTACAAAATTTACTTATGTAGAACTTATATTCTCACGTGTAATTAATCGAGGGAATATTTTTGCACTAACAATGTGAAGATCGAGTACAGTTGTTACAAACTTTTCAAATTATGAAATTATAATCTCAAGTAGATGTTGCCTAAAATGAACACAGCCATCTTATTACTAGAATTGGATACATCGTTTATATCTCTTCACTGGAATAATCCTCAAGCCTTTGGGCTTTGGCACTATTAAAATCTACTAGGTGTAGCTGAAACCTACAAATCATGGAATAATACCTCTCAACTGTACATTTATGGTGTTTTAGACGACAATGAACAGGAGAAATGCATGTATCCGTTAGACGTTGTTTATCATCTGCATCAAGACGTTTAAGGTGTACGTCACACTTGGATGATTATTCACGTCGAAATTATCCATCATGTTCACCGTTGAGTTTCCTATTATAAAGACTAAAGTGGTGACCTTAAATATGCTAATTAGTAGTTAGGCCCGTTAATGAACAGTAACTCTGCATTAGATTAGTATTTGGCTCCAAATAATTCGATTAGAATGCCACAGATTCGACGAATTGACGTGAACTCTCAAAAAGTTAAAAATGGATATTCTTGAGGCAAAGTATTCGGTTCGAGTTAAATTTATTAAATATAAGTGGACCGAGGTCTTAAATTCCCAACCTACTTTAATCCAATTTAAGCACTTGGCCTATCCTGTCAATTTCATTCATTCACTTGACTCTACCTGCTTGGTTTGAATACCACCCATGCTATTTCTCAAGTTCTCTTCCCTCAGTTGTAACCTTTTGAAAATATGTCATATAGAGCCTTGTTGTCACTAGTTCAAGGTGACATATCCATTTTTGTTTCGTTTTGAGTTTAGATCTAGGTTGACTTTTAGGTTGACTATTATGATTTTAGTTTGTATGTTTGATGTTTGATTTATGACAGCTTAGATTAAGTGTTTTGACTTTGAGTAATTGTTTATGGTTTTGATATGTGAATAACCCTGATTTATTATGTTTTGTGGTTTTGATTTTCGTTTGACTTTTAGTTTGACTTTGGTTTGACTTTAATAAAACCAATAATTACTTCGATTTTTGTATGTTATAGTTTAATAATTGAACCAATTCATTAATAAGGGTTTCAGTTTGTGGAAATTTAATGATTAGGGTTTCAATTATGGTTTAATTTGGGAAAAATTATTAATTAGGGTTTCAATTTGGAAAAATTATTAATTATAATTTCAATTTAGTAATTGTGGTTTCAATTTTGTAATTAGGGGTTCAATTTTGTAATTCAATTAAATAACATCATTAGGATTTCAATTTTGTAATTCAATTAAACAATTTTTTAATTAGGGTTTCAGTTAGGGTTTTAATTAAACAATTTTGCAATTAGGATTTCAATTAGGATTTTAATTAAACATGTTTTTTATTAATGTTTCAATTAAATAATTTTTTAATTACTGTTTAATTTCGTACTATTGTCTAATACGGGTTTTAATTTAAACATTGCATCGAGAATCCTTTAGTCTTTGGTGGTAGGGTGATTGATAAAAAAAGAGCTTCAATGAGAAGAGACACAGTTGAAGTTCTTCTTTGTGGTGGAGATTGGATCAAGGAAGCTTATGGCATTAGATCTTCCAGAGAGGTATAACCATTTGTTTAACCTATTTAGTTTTATCCTTTTACATTTGTTTAAGTGTTTAACAATTTTTTTTATAGCCAAATGATGATCCATTCAAGAATTGGAAACCGCTGAAAACAAGTTTCAAATGCAAGATCTAATTCCAATACATTGCCACTAGTTAGAATCCATCTTTTTTTTTAATATATTTTTGTTTTGTGTATTTTAATATGTTTTTTTGTATTTTTTATTGTTGGCATGGTTGTTGCCCAATCTGCCCTTTCCTACTCAATCTAATGTGGCTGATTGCCATCTATTCAACGACCCTATTAGCGCGAGGCTAGCAGTGGCAAAACCTGGAAACAGACAAACAAAAATAGAAAAACACAGTTCATTCATGTGTCATTCTTTTGGCTCTTTTCTGTTCCATTTCTGTTGTTTGTACTTTTGTTGACATTTGGCCTTGTTAATTGTGGGACTGTTCTGGTTTTTATCGGGCGATGATGAAATTTGTGTATGCTTATTATTGACAATTGATCAGCGTAACCAGTATGCGGCTCAATGTTCTGCGATCATGGCGTGCGAGGCGATTTAATAACGTATGTTGCTTGCCAGCAACCATAGTTCTTACAGCCACTGCTGTATGGGCTTTGATTGCTGAAAATAGCTATATTGTGAGCCTAATTTAGGACTTTTTTTAACATTGGATGTTGGAACTGTAATGACTATTTCATCATTATTTTAATATGCCTTTTTAATTACAATGTGTATTATTTTTTTAAGTTGTATTTCGGACCGATCTTTTCCGAACGGTTCGAAAAAGCGAGCCAAATTCGAGCCGAATTTTATCCTAAAAATGACTTCGAATACGAGGCAGATATCAAAAGTGATGTTCGTTCAAATTGACCGAGCCAAATTCAAATCTTTGGGTATGGGTCATATAGGCTCATTTACACCCCCTATTAGTAGTTAAGCATAATTTGAAGTTTGCTTCCTTAGGTCATTCAAATTCGGTAGAATATGGATGGAGCGATGGTATTGGAAAATTATCAAACAACATAACAAACAAAAATACAACAAAGACCGAATAAATCTATAATAACAATTGAAAAACATATGCAATACAATTCAATACGTATGAATACGAGAGTACCGCCTTGTGGAAATGATGATCTTTCGATCTTGGGAATCTCTCCGTTAAATCCACCGAGCGCCTCAGGTAAATACTTTAGTTAGTCCCACACAAACGGGTTGAAATGCGATTGGACTTGCTAGAATCTACGAGCAATTGGACAAGAATTTGAGTCAAAACTTTGACTCAAAAACCTAAACGGAGAGAGGGAGGCGGCAATGTAGGAGGATGAAAAATGAAAAACTTGGGTTTTCATTTCTTTTTCAACCCATATAGTCCTTTTTGGTTTCGGTCGAGAGATAGCTTGTTCGTTTGATAAATAGTTAACCCGTTAAGCCGTTAATTAATTTATTACTAAGCGGTAAGTAATAACAAGTTAATAACCTTCCCTCGTTAAACCTTCAATTTAAATAGCAATTTAATTGATTCGATTTTATTGTCAATTTGTATTTTATATTATCAATGTAAAATTCTCGATTAGAGTATCTTGTTGATTTCAATCAACTCCCAATTTAACAATCGATTCAATTCCATACACATGGAATAACTCAACGTCATTATGTGTCACCTTACGGGCTTAGATAATTCGTATAATAATATAAATTGACCGTTAATATATCGGTTATCGCCAGGATCTAGCAATGCAGCATAACCCTGATAGTATCGTTAGTTCCATTTAGTAATTTACAATTACTATTTATTGAACACTTAGTTTGAGTAATCTCATTTAACTAAAACTAGTAAATGAATTGTTACAACAATTGTCACAACGGGCACAATTATAGAAATCAAGATACTCTAATTTCCAACACTCTCACTTGCCCTTGGACTATTACTTTAATTTACTTTATCCATAATCTCTGAATTCTGAGCTAACCATAAAAGTGCGTCATAAACGCCCACGACTTTTCACTCAGTGAGCGGAATCGGGTACTATAATTGTCCCACATAACCAATCGATCCAATCTCATTAGGGGCAGAGATCTACCTTATATATCAAGAATGGATAAATCCCTTACATAATATATCAACACCTACTACTATACTACTATGTCACCCAATATGCCGTTATAGTCCCCATTTAGGCAGGCCGTTTGATATAGTCAAAACACCACCAACTTCATATAACATAGTAGTTATGCGTAATTGTTAAATTACTTGATTCCTAAACAAACATCATAGGACACGAGACCTGCATATGGACACGGATATACATATCTTCTATACTACTGTTGGTCAATCCGACTCCTCAATTATGCAAGCGATAGCCCGTAAGATTGATCAAAGACACGAGATCTTCTAGATCCAGAGGTTGATCATCAATCACTATCTTGATTTATCAAATGCTTGTCGCCCCAAGCTGTCGACATCAGGTGAGGCCAATGGCTATCTTATATTTCTAGATTTGAGAGGCTCTCTTGTCAACACTTCGAGGTTGTCCTCTAGAAATTGTATGGTAACCCGGGGGTCTTTTATTTTCACTTTCGACGAGGGAAACAATAGGTTATATGCTTAAGACATATATAGAAAAACACATAGACATAGTGAACAAACAAATTGGTATATAAAGCCGTAATATTCAATTACTTGTTCAAATAACAACGGAATATACTAACTCCCACCTAAACTGCGCCCATTGCGACATTTATGCAAGACCAATGTTACATTGCATGTTCATCATGCTGCTTGAGATAGTGGCTTAGTGAAGGGATCGGAAACGATAGCTGTTTCTACTCTACATACTTTGATATCACCTCTATTAAACTTATCTGTGGGTGATATAGCGCGATACGATACTTGAATTTGTGATGTGTCTCAGTGTTCCTTGGCTTGAGCAATTGCACCAGTATTGTCACATAACAATTCCACTGGTCCTTCAATGCTCGACACAACTCCAAGCTCAATCACGAATTTCTTAATCCAACAAGCTTCTTTTGCGGCATCCACGATCTTGCAATGCTTTCGAGATTAAGTAGTAGAATCGGCTCTGATACTCTTGTTTGGAACTTCTACTCCGAATACCCGGCTCACCCATTGAGACAAAACATGTACCCCAGGGCCAGGAACTTTAATCATCTATGTCGGTTGGCGGCATCGGTGTACCAGTGACAACCAACTCTTCATCTCCACCATACACCAAGAATACATCTTTAGTTAATGGATAGCAGAGATGCCGCCCAGCGCAATCAGGTGGCTTTTGCTGGATTAACTCTTGTTCATCGGTTGATAGCAATGAGGGCACTCGACACGTCGAGATTACATTATGCAACTTGCATACATGATGGACCCTGTAATTCGAAGCATAAAGATGCGTCATTTATCTTTGTTGTCTCGGCTGGCTAGTGGTGGGCACTATGGCTTCTTTGAGTTGAACACCGTGTCTCATGGGAGATGACGCTTTCTTGGAATCATTCATATTGAACTTTTGCAACACATATTTATATAGGTGTCACGGCAGGTGAATGCTTGATTAGCTCGATCTCGATGAATTTTGATTCGAAGGTCGCCGTTTGAGAAACATGTGCACAACGATCCTTGGCCCCGAGTTCGATAACCTACATTATTTACCAATGATTAGCATGTAAACCGACATACGAGGAACTATAAGGCTATGTAACTCCCTCGCTTGTATACACAAGATTCTTCTTCGTTGCAGTGAATCAAAATCTTTGATAAACTTAAATCAAAACGAAGATTCCAACTACGGGATGCTTGCTTGAGACCATAAATGGACCTCTGTAACCTTCTTATGTCCTTTGGTACATGTAAAGTCTAGAGGTTGTACCATGTACATATCTTCCTCCAGGTTTCCATTCAGGAAAGCGGTCTTTACATCCATTTGCCATATTTCATAGTCATAAAATGCAGCAATGGCTAAGATTATACGAGATTAGATTTAGCGTAGCCAGCGGTGAATATAGAGTTTCATCATAGTCAATCCCATTAATTTGCTTGAAACCTTTAGCCCACGGGCCTCATTTGAAAACATAGGCGTTTCCGTCTTTGTCTATTTCTTCTTAAATACCATTTACGCTCGATAGAGGCGAACCTCATTAGGTAAATCTAACAAGGATCAAACCTTTTTTTTATTACACGGAATCCATCTCGGACTTAATGGCTATCGACCACTTATGTCATCTTTGCTACTCATTGCCTCCCTCGTAAGAGAGGTAGGCTCAAATCACTTTCAATCGCAGAAAGATTCACCATACCAACGATGCAGCGGTTACGATAATCTCCTATTGGATCTCCTAAGGGTTGGCCCGTCCACGATCTCCACACGTGGATCGAAATTGGATCTTGTATATCTGAAGGCATTAATTCTTGTGAGCCGTAATGATCGTCTCTACAGTGGGTGTATTGACAGTCGCTTCATCATCTAGGTTTCCTCAAAGAACACCTACCGCCATCCCTAGCCGCCCACGGGCCGGATATTCCTTTTGTCGGTTCTTGTCATAAGGCTTCATGACCCCAATCCTAAGAAAACCCAACTTGGGAGCCTTCCCAGACCAGTTCATGGGAGTTTTCTCTGATTTAGTTGGACATTTATTTAATGTAGTGTTTACTGTAGTGCACTCCCAATGTGGCGGAATCGAGATAGACTAAATGGAGCCGAACCATCGAGCAAGGTTGATTCCTCGCTGAGACACGCCGTTGTGTTGTGGCGTTCCTACCGGAGTGAGTTGTGAAACAATACCACACTCTCTAAGATGATCATTGAACTCATGACTCAAATATTCTCCTCCTCTATCAGACCGAAGAATCTTTATAGTCTTATTCAATTGGTTTGTACTTCATTTTGAAATTTCTTGAATTTCTCAAAGGATTCATGTTTGTGTTTAAATCGAGATACACATACGTATCTCTCTTTGTAATCATCAGTAAACGTAATGAAGTAACTGTAACCACCTCTTGCAGATGTGTTCATTGGTCCACATACATCGGTGTGTATGATCCCCAATAAATCACTTGCCCTTTCATTGTATCCAGTGAAGGGCGATTTGGTCATTTTGCCCAGTAGGCAAGATTCACACTTATCGTATGTTTCATAATCGAAACCTTCAAGTATTCCACCGGAGTGAAGTTTCTTGATGGTTCTCACTTATATGACATCTGCAATACCAGGTATGTGCTTAAGTTGCAAGAGATTAGACTTATTCCTTTTAAGATTGATGTTATATTCCTCGATAAATATTATAAAACATATAGACCATTTTGGAGAGTATTACCATATATTATACCATTCTAGATTCTAAATTCATTAGGATCAATTGAAAATGAAAAGCCTTAATGTCGTTCAAAGTCGAAATGGAAATAATATTCACGCTAATAAGCAGTGCATGATAATATTGTTCAAATTTAAAACTAGGCCCGTAGGCAAATTCAAACTAATGGATCTCTCTTGCTAGAGCTAAGCTGACAATGAACACTTGCATTAGATCCATTTCTCCTCTTTCGAGTCTTCTACTTGCCCGCAGTTCCTGCACATTGCGACAAATGTGAGAACCACAGCCAGTGTCAAGCACCCACGAAGTAGAATTAGAAGTTGTACAAACTTCAATAACATAAATACCTTTAGGTTTGGTGATTATTAAACCTTTTTTCTATCTTCATTGAATTTCCTACATTTATAGGTGACCCTTGGAGTTTGCAATAGTAGCGGATATCATCTGCAGAGATACCTTTGCCTTTCTTCATCTTGCGACGCTTACTGCTAGAAACAACGTCGATAAAAGTAGAAAGCCTTATGTTGTTCATACCCAAAAATTCATTAGCTTGACAATGGTAATTTGTTTATGTATATCGAGGCTTGATCGACTTTGTATACAGTATAACCTTTAATGCCTTGAACATCTTGGTTGGTGATCTCATGGTGATGAAAAACTAATTAAATGACTTATCGGTATCTCGAAGATTTGCCGTTTGGCTAGATACATCACTTCAATTGCACAATCAGATTCACCGTGCTTCGGTTTACATAATGAGAGAGCGAAAGGTTTCTTATTTCTCATATTACACTTACGCTCCTTGATTCATTCGAGCTTCGATAAATGTCATGTCGTGGCTCTGTCATATAGGACCTGAAACTTCAGTTCCATCGGTAAGCATAAGACATTTTGCTTTTAGAGCATCCTCTTTATGCAACTCATATTCCTCCCAGGCATACACATCCGTGTCCCGGAAGGCCTTTTAGGAATTTCTTTATATAAGACATATTCAATCTCGTGCAACTTGAAGACAACCTTCAACTCACGGGACCACGTCTCAAAATTTGCACCATTATACATGCAGCGAGTTAAAGTAGTTTGAAGCAGATTTTTAGGTGTGTTAGGAGTAGCCATTTCAATTCTACAAGAATAAGTATGTAAAACAACAGTTTAGTAATCTATCATTTCAAAACCACTGACATAACTCTTGTGTTATAAAATAATACCAATACTCGAAATGTCACAAAAAAGTATTTGTATGCAAGACCTACTATATTGAAATTTCAAAAGGCAACACTTTGCATACATTTTAAAAAGCCAACATAGCAGTAGGTTAACTAACCAATTATGTAAACCGACATAACTCTTATATTTGCGTAACTACGAGGATGCTACCAAGCAGTGTATCGCTGAGCCCACAACGTTAGTAAAATCACCGGTTAAGCGAACTATTAGACCAAGCTGTTACTTGGAATGATCATCGAAAGCCCACAACGTTAGTGGAAATCGCTAACAGTCCATTTCCCATATATAAAATGAATGCAGTACACACCGTCAGTGTGCCCGGTGATGTCTGAATTTCACACCCCAAATTGGTTTAGATACGAGTGCGCCCAAACTTTAGAATTGAGATTCATATTATTTGATTAATTATTTAACATATTCTCTCATACATACTCAAGTAATACATCATGAAAAAATAAAACAAATAATACATATTTAGGAGAATATATGATATGACCCTAAAAATACAAATAATAAACCTATACGCGTAAGTGCGATCTTGTATTCTTCGGGTTTGGCTTTCGGTGGCATATTAGAGCCTTATGAAATATCTCCACGGTTATATTTATTTACTGCTCAACTAAGGCAGCCCTTATGAAACTGTGGGTAAATAAAATAAATAAAATAAAAGCGACTCAGCAAGTCGTGGCCTAGCAATGAGATAAGCAGTTCATGGGGCCGTATTTCAAAAAGCTCTGACTAGGTCATATCAATATATCCTTTTCATTCCCATTACAATATATAATAAAATTAAGCTCACTAAACTATGCATTTAATATATATTAAATGGTACGGATTAAATGACTCATGAATGTCATTAAGCGAGTTTAATGCTATTAAGTATGAAATAAACACGTCATTAATACATAATAAACATGTACTTAATACACAATAAACACGCAATCAATTATATAATAAAATACAATAAACACTAATTATGAGGTTGAGATAAAACTTCTCAATCAATTCAAATTTCAAATACATGATTAACAATCATATTGAAACTTTCCATTTTTGACTATACAAATCAAAATCAATCACATAAATATACAATTTAAATGTGATAGAAATTGTAATTCAAAATTAGTTCTCATAATTATATTCGCAAAATATATATATTGACAAAATACATTAATAAACATATATATTGTGTTCATAGATTATTACAATAACTATTTCATTTATCTGAATAAAACGAATTATTACAATAATCATTTCATACATAAAATATAAATAGAATAAAAAACTAGCAAGTTTTTATCTAAACATATTTATATTTAACTCTGATTATTCGATAGTATGTCGTCAAATAAATACATTTATAAAAGGATAAATAATGAAAGGGATTTATTGAATTAAACTTATTATCATTAAAATTGATAATTACAATTATCATCACCAATAAATGATAATAAATACCCCAAAAAACCAAAATTAATAATTTTAAAAGCAGTTAAGTTTTGTAAAATCCGATGAAGAAACGCGGGCGATCGGCCTCCGCCTCTCTCCGGTCGGCGCCCGCGGACCACCCGGTTGGTCCTCGAGCGCTCCCAGCGGTGGCGGAGCGTCCGTTAGGGCACGGATGCGCTGACCTCGGAAAATCACGCTGTTTCACAAAATTCTAGTTTTCAATTTAATTCAAATGTTTGGAAAAAATGATTTGAAGGCCATATATCCAAAGATTGAAATGTTTGCAGATATTTCACAATTTTCTTAAATGTTTCCAATTGGAATTTTATAAAAACATTTACAAAAATTAATTATATAATAAACATTCCAGAAATTACAAAATTATTTGTAGACACTTAAAATCCAAAAAATCATGAAATTTTTCAAGACTTTTTGGTCCCCTAAAGGCTGCATATAAAACATGGTGGAATTTTTAGAACATTTTAAGCGACTCAAATCAATAAAAATATTTGGAATTTTAATCAAAACATGTTTTAAAAACCCTTTCATTTCATGAAACACAAATCTAAATTTAAATCATCAAAATTAATAATATTATGCACTTGAAACAGTATAGAATGCATATTTATTCATGAATCAATTTTTCATAACATATATTCATGGTCAAGAATATATAATGTGAAAATCAATATAAAATGTGTTTATATAACAAATTATATATAAATGTAATCGAGGAAATTATCTGGCTTAAACACGTTAAATAAATTACCCTTTGTTGGAAAATTACTCAACTTGTTCATAACAAAATAATAAACAAATGCAACCAAGATCCCGAATAAATCTATAATAGCAATTACGAAAAGAAACATATACAAATGCAATTCATACACTTATGAATACGAGAGAGTACTTACAAACGCAATGGAAATGATGAACTTTCAATCTCCTGAATCCTCCGTTAATCGCCAGCCTTGCTCAGAGTGATACCTCCCGGTTAGTCCACACCAAGAGCGGTTGAATCACGCGATTGAACTTGCTAGAATCTACGAGCAATTGGACAAGAATTTGAGTCAAAACTTTGACTCAAAAACCCAAAGGGAGAGAGGGGGCGGCTGAAATATAAGGAGGAGGAGAAATGAAAAACTTAGGTTTTTCATTTTGTCTTCCTTTATATTGTTCATTTTTTGGTTTGATTCGAGAACTGACTTATTTCGTTTGATAAATAGTTAACTCGTTAAGCCGTTAACTAACTTATTAATAAGCGAGTAAGTAACTTCAACAAGTTACTAATAAGCTTCCCTAGTTAAAGCCATCAATTGAAATACCAATTTAACTTATTCGTTTTTTGTCAATTTTGAATTTTTACATTATCAATGTAAAACTCTCGATGAGTATCGTTGATTCAATCACCTCCCAATTTAACAATCGTTTAATTCCATACATGGAATATAACTCAACGTCGTTGTATGTGTGTCACCTTACGGGCTCAAATAATATTAGCCGTATATAATTGGCCAATTATGATTATTATACTCGGTTATCATGAGATCACAGCAATAAACCTTTGATATTACTCAGTGAGTTCCATTTTAGTAATTCACAATTATTATTTATTGAACACTTAGTTTGAGTAATCTCGTTTAACTAAAACTAGTAAATGAATTGTTACATCAATTATCGCCTTGAGCATAGTGTAAATCAGATATACGATTTCAACGGATGGATGCGACTTAAGCCAAATATGGATTTAGATCAGCCTAATTAATAGTCATTTTAACTGTTTAAAGGTGGAAAATTAGGTTTAGGGGTGTCCTCAGACAAGAACGATAGTTCGAGGGGATGTCTTAGAACAAAGGAAATGCAGGCGCGCCCAAACAAAATGAATAAGTTCGAGGGCGCGCAAAAACTAAGCGATAGTTTAGAATACGTAAGCCGTAAATGGAGTTATAGTTGTACAAAAAAAAGCTTCTTGTGTAAAAACAAATTTGAATAATAAAGACTTCTTCTATAGACGATTATTTTAAAATGAAGGATTTTATAGATTCCTACTTCTGTTTTATTTTGAATAATAATAATGAAGCAAATAATTGTATTATTCAAACTAAAATTTCTTATGCTCGGGTTGAGTACAATTTTGCGAGTGATCATGTCATGTCTATGATGTAACATATTAGTTGAACTGGTGACTAAATTGGGACCATTACTGTCTAATACCATTATTACAAGGTGAATTAAAGCGTCATCTAATCTACCAACTAACTAGACCTTTGTCTAGATAATGATCCCTAATTTAGATTAATAACAATATGCAGCAAATAACATACATAAGTAAATTGTGGAAACAAAACAAACAAGAAATTTTACCCTAGCTAGTTCGCTCTCAATGTGAGACCTAATTAAATTAGTTACAAATCCACTTATAAGCTCTGTGATAATTAATTATATGACTCAAGCACCCTATTTTAACAATGAGCTTTTCTCTCAATTAAGTATTTTCTTATAATCTTGAAAATCCTAAACAAAAATCTCATGAAATGTACTCTTAAATCTCACAAGACTTTTAAAATTCTATTATTTGCATGAGGTATAGTCACAAAACACTACCAACACTTATATTTATAGGTTAACAAATATCTGAGATCAAAACCTTTTTTCTGAATAGGAAACGGGCTTCATTACAATGGAAAAACCTCAAAACCGCCTCAGAAACCAGTTGCATTGTTACTTTTATCAGGGCCTTCATATCTGATCATTTCAGAACCTCCAACGATATTGCATCCGATACAAGTCCTCATGAACTTTTTGAGCTGAATCTGAAATTGTTCTTTACATACAACAAAAATACATTATTAAAGTAAGGGAAATGTTTTTAACACTTCATTTCAAGATTAGGATACTCCAATCAATTGATAGTTTTAGTCCACTTGAACAATATTAAAACTTTAAAATCATTTAACTATTGAAGACCAAGTTATAATCTAATGAAACTATGTGAACCAATTTTTGCAAGTTTTTCCTGTAATTGGACTGATGATAGTGGTTTCGTTATGATTATCGCCTCAATGAAAAAACAAAAATTTATTAAAGACCAACTAATTTGCAAATTGCATAAATGGTGAAGACAACAGTAGAACCGAATCGAACCTTTTTTATTTCAATTTGTTCCTTTATCAATTCGAGTAGAACTTGATCGAACAAGGTTTCACTCAACTCGTTTCCTTTGCTAGTCGATTCAACCCTTTTGTTTCTGGTCTTAATTAGAATCGATTCTTGCAAATTTAATTGTAAAGTCTAAAATAGATCCTCTTAAAGTCGAATCCGTACAAGGATTAACTTTATTGTTCACATGACTCGACACAAACTCATTAATGAGCAATTTTAAAGGAGTACAAAGGCATGAATACGATCATTTATGTTGGGTTATGGCCCTAATTGATCGTTTATGTTTGAATAGTGCGATTGATCCAATTATGTTTAAAATAGTCTTACGTCACAATTTAAAATTAAGTGTTAAGATTAATTTAGCATCACATGGCCATCATGTGACAATTACTGAGGCAATTGAAGTAATTTCATACCTTAATTTCCCAAAAAATTGAAGTATAGCAACAAATCCAAATAGTGTTTGTTAGGGATGAAATATTTATTTTTGCGCAAAATAAAATGCCTATTTTAAGTGTACTAATTAAAATTATATTTAAGGATAAAATAATTATTTCAATACTAAAAACACTATTTGGTTTGTGTGTCTCTCATCACTTCTTCTACTTAAATCTGCATTTCTATGCCTTTCCGTTTCTTTTTCCTGTCTAAATAGAACCCAACCAATTTAAGGACAGAAGCAATGGGCAAGGGGGAGAAAGTGGATAATAGCAAAGAGAAAGAGAGAAAAATGTTTGTTGGGGTTGTTTGGAACTGTGCAGCAGAGCTTAAGCTCTTAGTCACTGCTCTACTTCTTCTGTTTTCAGTCATCACTGTTCTTCAATTCCTCCCTTCTCGTTATTTCTCCATCTCCTCCTCCGATCTCCGCCCTTGCACCACCACTACCACCCATCTACTCATCAACTCCACAACCTTAAACCAAACAACAATATCCTTAAACGAAACAAAAACCAACCAAACATTATTACCAGATTCACTAAACCAACAAAATGTTTTACCAGCAAATGGGATAATTAAACGTGGCTTTTTCCCATTAGGCTCTGCAGCTTACAACTTCGTACTAATGTCAGCATACAGAGGAGGCTTAAACACTTTCGCAATTAATGGCTTAGCTTCAAAGCCTCTCCATGTCTTCGGCAAACCAACCTACGAATGCAAGTGGGTCCCACGTGACGCATCTCGACAACCCATCTCCACAATTGGTCTGAAAATGTTACCTGATTGGGGGTTTGGTCGTGTCTACACTGTCGTTGTAATAAACTGCACTTTTCCAACCTCCGTCGTAGGCGGCGGCGATGGGGAGCTTTATCTCTCAGCTTCCACTAATGGTGGTGGCGACGCCGATTCCAACGCCACCGACACCTTCGTGGCCTTAACCGAGACGCAAAAGGAGTTCGTCGATTTCGAGTCAAAGTTCACTAACACGACACCTAATTTATTTTTGATTTTTTTGGGGTAAAATTTAGGTATGAGATTACTAAATTGTCCCTCAGTAATTGTCACATGATGCGCATGTGGCTGGTGCTAAACATAACAGAAAAACTGAGATCACTTTTTGAAACATAAGTGATGCATAGAACTTCTTTGAAATATAAGTGATCAAGCGGCATAACTTAAACAAAAGTGAGCATTCCTGTCTTTTGTACTTTTTTTATTACAAAATTTAGATTATGTATATGACTACATACTTTTTAATTCAAATTTCCAATTTAATATTCATATTATAACTCCCACATCCTTTTTTGTCAAACATTTATCATTTTGTACAAATATTTAGAAGAATTCGCATTCATCTCAAAATCTAAATTTTCCCTTGAATTTTTTTACTATTGAATCGGAAAAAAATGGGTTTATGAGCTGGAGTTGGCGGTGGAATAGGGTCCGGTTATTCGTAGAGCACAATGTGTGCAGAGCACCGCGGGTGCCGATTTTACCCCTCTATATAAGTCAAAATACGGGCCATTTGGGCATGGTTACTGCCAGTGTTAGCATGTAGATGGGTTCACGATACATAAACTGCGGTATGTAACTATAGTTGAGACATAGTTCAAAGTGTGTCGTATGCAGCACCATTCAAAAGACAACATGTGCGACACCTTTCATACAGTGTCGTTTAGCAAAACATTGTAAGTTTTGAAATTCCCATAATAAAAATGTCTAGTGCATTGTAATACTAATAATAGTACTAATTTCAAAAAACATATTGAATGCAATTATTGTATAATTAATTTGGATAAAGATACTAATTTCAAAAAATAATTAATAAGATGATAAAATAAAAAAGAAAACATAATCAATAAATAATATATTTGATTGACATAGGTTGTGTAAGTTCTTTTTCATAAGTTTGTACTTTTAACCAAAAATTTGAATAAAGATACAATTAATCTCAACCACACATCATAATTAATTAGGTGATAAAATAAAAAAGAAAACATAATCAATAAATAATATATTTGATTGAGTTGATTGACATAGCCTGTGTAAGTTCTTTTTCATAAATTTGTACTTTTAACCAAAAAAATTGGATAAAATAACAATTGTTCTCAACAAGACATCCTAATTAATTAGTTGATAAAATAACAATGAAAACATAATCAATAAATATAGGTGTTAAATTAAATTTACTTATAGTTTAAAGCTTTCAATTTATAATCTAAATGTAGTCGTTTTTATTTATATGATCAATTTAAAGAGATTGTGTGTGGTATAAACGTATGTATATATGTGTAGATTATTATGACTTTACACGGTATTATTAGTTCATACCGAGTTCTATGCACACGATATGTGCTCCCATCTTTATGTGATTGAGTTGATTGACATAGCTTGTGTAAGTACTTTTATCCAAAAATTTGGATAAAGGTACAATTATTTTCAAAATAGTCATAATTGTCATCAAAATTTCAAACTACCCCTCAATTTCATCTCTATAAATAGGGAGCTACCAATTACATATTTTTCACACCAACAACCCAACTCTATTGTTAATTTTACAAATAATTCAACCAACTCAAACAAATATGGAAGGACCAAGCCAAAAGAGAGTCGGGAAATAAGAAGAAATTTAAGCGAAACCTCGTTTCGAAGTGAGGAGTTTTTGCAAAGTAGTCCAACCGGATGGGTTGAAAAATGCCTTGAAGAGTGTTTCATGCACATTCAACACATTGTTCAAAAAGGCAAATGAAATAATGGACATTCAAATAAACTCCATTAAGGCAACTATGGAGCAATCAAGGAGCAGGAGGCGTCTTGTGGTTGAAAGAAATCTCCTTATTTTTAAATGACTATACTTGGTAATGTTTCACGCAAGGCTTTGTAACTTGTAAGACAAGAGATATCTTGTGGTAAGAATAAAGTCCTCATAGATGAGTCAAACTATGTTTGCTACTATTCCATGTTATCTGTGACTTCTCATTTCTGAGCTTCTAAGAGCATCCAGCTATGCATTTCTTGATTTACGGAAGAAGTTGGATATTGAAATGGAAACCAACGATTCAGTGAATCGCCATCCGCAATAATGATGCTCGAACATGTGGCGGGATAATTGCGAAGGTACCATCTCTTATCACGGACACAAGTTTCAAGAAAATCAAAGAGTTACATCGAGTCTTACGTGTTTCCAAGCGGATCATCTTTCGGATGCAAATATGGCCAGCGTGGCGATTCTAGTTCAAGAATACCGTCGATTAAGGAGAACAATGCACGCCATTTGGGAGTTTAGAAAACTTCCTCTTCTTAGTAAAGGGCAGCAAATGTTCATTTATTGCCTCCCGCGCAATCGGTTGATATCTGAGGATCAAAGTCGCAGCCCACACTAAGTCCGCCACGAAGTCATCCGGTCAAAGTGTTCACGAAGACGCCGGCTCTACATCTAATCAGGTTTCCAGCGGTACAAGAAGGCATGGTCGGTAATTAGTGGGCGAGACAAGGATAGTAGATTTGCAAACTACTTCATACAGAGCCAATTTGAGACCGTTCATTGTCTCGTTTGTTGATAGATTTGTGGATGTGAGTGAATATGGTAATTGTGGTTACCGAGCAGTAGTACTCCACATATATAGTAATGAGAAAGAATGGGTTAGAGTGCAGAAGGATTGTTGCCTTGAACTTGACTCACTTTGCGATTTTTATACTTTGATCGATGTTGATAGTCTATATAAGTAAATCGCTTACTTTAAAGATGGATTTGCACGTGGGATCATTGGATGAGCTTATCCGAAGTAGAATTCATTGTTGCTACAAAGTTTAATGTGGTGTTGGTCTCTTATGGATTTGTAGGTGGCATCCTGTCTCCCTAGCATTGTACTTGATGGAGAGGGACCTTCGGGAAGCAAGGTTGTATTAAGAAATATTTCTAGTGGACCTCATTTTGTATTGGTATAATCATGTGATAATCTTAACTATTTTTCCATATTCAAATTAATTATCATGCTTCTTATTATCCATTTATTGATTATTTCTTTATATGCGGAGGATAACAATTTCATATAACACCACCGTCCTTATCTTGGCCTCACGAGCATCATCCAAGTGCATTAACTTGGTGATGTCTTACAAGTCGGATCGAAAGCTACCTTCGTCATATTAATGCACACATAACAAAATGCATTAGATATTTTGTATAAAAAAAAAAATGATTTATTTTCATAAACTCGTATAGTAAAAATTTATATCATTTTGAGTTCAATTTATGATATAATCATATCTTGTAGTCCCCAATATACCTACTTCCCACTTACGACAACCACAAACGACACCATACTACACTTCCTACAAACAACACAGATGTAAGTAAGGCCACGATCAAATTGAGTAAGTATCGCGCCTGAAACATTAATTCGGTATTCAACGGCGTGAATAGATGTGATGTGGCACTACCATAAAATTCTCATATTGACATTTTTTCGTGACACCTACACGCCAGAGAAAAGTAGTATCATGTTAAAACAAACAACATTTTTCGCCTTGCGAGGACAAAATCAACAATAAGAGATCTACACAACTTGCCTTGCATTTAAATTTTTCCCGTGAAAGTCTATTTTCTTCCATTAAATTCAAAAGACTATCGATTTTCTTCTTCTATGGTCATTAATTATATTAGCAAGGTCAAATAGTTTGGAAAGTTCATTTATTTATCATTTCAATCACTCATAATCAATATTAACTCAATTGGATCATTCATGAAAAAAACCATTTCAATGGACTAATTCCTTCCATTTTGTACTAATCAAAGAAAAAAAACCGTTTATATCAAATAAGTGAGGATATTTTTGTACTACTCCATGAAAAAAAGGAAGGTCTTTTAGCTTCTATTTCGAATGGTTCAAATCAAATAATAATGGTTGAGCACCAACCCACTCCAATTTACAATAATTAATTAACTAATTATTATGAAGTGGGGAAAAAACTCAGTCCCTTAGATGTTCATTATATTTTGCGATCATTTTCGCAAATCATTACAGGTCTGTAGTACTCATCACAGTAATTTTCCCCACATCAATCAAAGTCAATAATTCAAAATTAAATTATGAATTGTAGCTGCCCTTTTATACCA
This sequence comes from Lithospermum erythrorhizon, assembly GCA_019722365.1. NCBI lineage: Eukaryota > Viridiplantae > Streptophyta > Magnoliopsida > Boraginales > Boraginaceae > Lithospermum > Lithospermum erythrorhizon. The sequence goes on along the minus strand of JADFUC010002137.1, from coordinate 29,927 downwards.
AATGCAAATTGAATAAGCAAAAGGAAAGATTAAAAAAGAACAACACGATTAATTTTGCTTCAAGGGAACGAGTCGGTCAGATATTGAAGATGTATCTGCCAACCAGATAAAGAAGCAACAATTATTGAATAATTATCAACCATAGATTGAAATAGTAAAAATAGACAAATAGAAAAAAAAATAACCCAGAGAAAATTTAGGTGATCTGAGATATAATAAGGTTCTTCAATGGCTAGGTTTATATAAGAAGATGTGAGTGATCTAAGGGTTTTCAAATGGGTTACATTAAGTTATTGGGCTTTTATTGGACAGGGCTTGAAATTTTTACCTTTTGGACTACGACATATTTAATATTCGCCGCGTTATTTGATGAACCAGTGCCCTACTTGTGAAGCTCGAATTCGGGTGGGAAAAATTACTGAGTCTTAGAAACAACCGGGTAATTGTCAAAATTTCGATAAAAAGAAGCGTGTCGTGATACACCGTTAAAAACTCGACTCCTTTTTAGATTTTTACATGTTTTATGTACAAATTGATTAGATGTCGGGTTATTAGTTGATCTACGCGGGAACAACCCAGTAGTTAACGGATTCAATAAAATGCCTACCCGGTCTAGTTACTCAATAACCACTATGTTCTTATTTCGCTAAAGTACTATAGGCTAAGTACTCCCTCAATCCACTAGTACTATAGACTAGTTAATTAATTTATATATGATTAAAATAAAAAAACATAATGGTTAAATAAATAATATTAAATAAATTCTTAAATATAGATTATGCATGATTGTGATAAAAATAGTTATTTTAAAAAATTGGTTTAAATTATTATATGTGTTTGACATTGAACCCAATCGAGTTGGTTAGAATTAATAATTGAATGATATTTGGTTTTTATTAAGATGACTATGTATATCATGTGTAACAACCGTTACCTCATTATGTGATATATGTTTAAGTTGATATGCCATTCTTGAATGTAAACATATTACTCGAACTATGTAGATCAATTAACCAGAAATTTATAAGTGTTCAATTCACATTGTATGAGGAAGAAGAATTATGTCTACCAATGTTCCATCACCATTTCCGGCAGCTCTCATTAGTAACAACAACCTATTTGCCTCCATTAACATGGGTAAAAATTCATTCAAACTTCTTGTAATCCAAGTTAACCCATCTTTCAACAACTTTCTCACCCTCAAACGCCACAAGAAATATGTTCTCCTTGGCCTCGATTCCACCACAACCATTTCTCATGCATCCATTCTTCGAGCCACCTCCGTCCTGCGCAAATTACTGGAAATCCTCACCTCCTACCAAGTCCCCTCCATTCATTACCGTCTTGTTGCAACCTCAACCGTACGTGAATCTTCTAACATGTCACAATTCATAAATTCAATATATGAAAAGCTAGGACTCCACGTGGATGTCCTATCTAGCTCTGAGGAGGCACGCCTCATCTATCTCGGTGTCCTTTAGTTCCATCAAGTTAACGATAACATGATTCTAACCATTGACATCGGTGGTGGGTCCACGGAGTTCGTCATTGGACATCAAGGTAAGATATTGTACTCGATTTCATTGCAGTTAGGCCACATCACTATTACAAGAAGATTTTCAGAAGTGGAAAAGATGCGAGAACATATTAGAAGTGTAATATTTGCTACAGATTTGGTAAGTCGAGTAAAAAGATATAATATTAAAAACGTGATTGGTTCGTCTGGTACAATTAGGAAAATTGAGAAGTTAGTCTATAAGGGATATGCACGAGATTTGCAAGAGGATGTTCAGGAGCTTCATGGTTTCCAAAGGAATAAGAGTTTTAACAAAGAAGATTTGAAGAGACTGGTGGAGATATTGATTAACGAGGAAATGGAAAATGGAGTGAATGAGAGGAGGATATAATTTTTTAGTAGGCGATCACGTTTTATCGTTGTAGGGACAATTCTTTTAGAGGAAATATTCAATAGTTTGACATTGGAGGTATCAAAGTCTGCTTTGGGAGAGGGAGTGATTGCGGAAATGGCAAAACATGTATAAGGAGTATGAGTTCAAATTCTAATGTGCTATTGTGGTAAGGCTCTCCGCGAGGTTTGAAAGTAAGAGGACGATTAACTTTATTTTGTATAGCGACTCGTGAAAGTGGAAGATGATTAACATTTTTTTTGTGTCGCAACTCGTGAAAGTGGAAGACTCAACATTTTGTGCTTCTTTATAATTTATCCTTTTTAGCATGAGACTTAATTTCAATGAGTGTAGTAACGTTAAGAATCATAAGCTAATATTGTGAAAACATGTTATCTAGAGTATTTTTCAAGATGCTTAGTTTCTCAAGTACTGGGAACTTATGTGGACAAAAAATATTATCGAAATACATTGCAACTTGTTAAAATTGTATATATTTGTTTCTATTGTTACATTGCTTTGTACTCCGTAAAATATTTTACCATTTCAGCCCAATTGAGAAATACTCAATTTTAAAATTCCATCTTCAAAATCACTAGAACACTAGATTCTTCAAGTTTCAAGCTATTTTTATTTATTTATTTATGAAAAAAAAAGATAAGACAAATTAAAACTAGTGAAATAAAATAAATGAATTCAACTCGCCGACAATGGCGCGAAGAAAATGAATAGTTAAAATTAACCTTAGAAGTGTACGAATCATTCAAAAGTATAATGTGCAAAAGATATGACCAGATCCATGTAAGAGTTTATTTATTGACTAAACTACTTCAATTTATCCAGGAAAGCGATTGAACAAGAATTAGACTGTGAATATGCTTAAAAGTGGAATAATGTTTTTTTTTATAGTTCACTTCATACAATAACAATTTATACATATTACAAACTAATTTATATGCTGAAAGATATTTCAACAAATGAAGCTTGACAAAAATATTTATAATATAAAAAACTTAAACTGAAGGCGAGTCGATGCAACATCTGAAGTTTGGGAAGAATTCTCCTTGAAAGATGTAATCTTCCTGTGAATCCAAAAACTAAAACCAGTACTCATAATACCAAAAATTAATTCATATTTAAAATCAGCTTGCGTCCCTGAAAATATATAAAGTAGAAAAAGAAAATGATGGATTTGAAAGAGAAGATTCATGAATGTAGAATTTGACATGGCGAAAAAGCTGAGGATTACTGGCAGTGATATCCTTGATAAATTATTTTCAATGTCGATTGTGAATCGACTAGATAAGGTATTAAATAAGCACAATGAAAGTGAGTTTGGCGTGAGCAAAAAAGAAAAAGCAAGAAATTTCTCACGTCGATATCGAAATGTGAATATTTTTTGATATGGAGTGAGAAATCATTAGATAGCCTAATGGAAATCGACTGCTCCAACCTTTGATCCAACACATAGCTTTGACTACTATTCCAATATGAATATCTAAACCTCCATGGTTTTGCCAACTCGTCCTCGAAACTCAGTAACAACCATTTCTCAACGTCAGATTCATTGTTATTTTTATTATTCTTGTTATTACCATCTAGAGGAAAGTATTTCTCCGCATGTTGTTTTGGTATAACAAGGCGGTTGAGTTTTCCAACATCACTTGGAGTCAAAGGCTTCTCAAACAAGAATTCTTTGATGGGTATGCACTGTTCTACGTCATGATGATATTCTTCATAGTTTTCATCTTTTCTTTCAACCCTTTCATTTGTAATCTGTTCTTCAAGATCTTCATAAGAAGTATGATTATTAGTATAGTATGACTCTCTTCATGGTTTAGATTGAAGGACATATATGGGTTGTTGGTGAAATTTATTGGATGGAGGTAGCTTTTGGAATTGGAAAGAATAGAGTGGTTCTTTTGGTTTACGAGTTGGGTTTTTCATAAAGTTCGTTTGGATTGGGGTGAATTTATGTGAGAATTATAGCTTAAAGTTTATCTAGTGAGGTTAATTGAGATTAATTTAGGTAAATTTTTTAAAATGTTGTTTCATTATTTGGATAATATTTTATTTGTGAGGTAAATCTAGGTGAAAGTTGGTAAAATATTATTAAAAATACCATTAACCATTACACCAGGAATTTAGGGTTAATGAAAATATGAGGTGAAAGCTAGGTAGATCATTTAACTTAAATTAACCTAGATGAACACAAAAATAGAATCTCAAGCGAGGTGGGCAAATTTCACCTAGATTTCACACCCAATTCAAACGGACCAATAGAAGATCCATTAATTTGAATTAGTATAAAGTGGAATTAGTTTGAATAAATATAACTACACTTCTTAGTTAATTGGAAATATATTATACTCCCTCATTCTTAAAAAATTTAGCCGAGTTTGTCTTTTCATAATAAAAAATTAATAAATTTTACAATCTTAATTGACAAATTTATATAATTGTGCCAAATAATTCATATTGTTAGTTCAAAACTTATCTTAAAATCTGTAACAAATTCATGTATTGCTTAATATCATTCACTATATGAACATTGCTTCAACAAAATGCTCTATTTATTTCTTATATTTGTACAAGTATAATAATATTGGAAGGGAAACAAAAGACGTAATTAGAAATTATTTATTCTTAATTAATATTAAAATAAGAAAAAATGGCATATTTTCATTTGCCCTTATGGTTTGTGTATCATGCGTTGATCGCTTTCGAAGGAAGCAGCACCAGGCCCCAGTCCGTGCTCGATATTGGGGGAGGTTATCCAGTAATGCCTGTGGTCTACCCTCACAGCAGCATGGCAGAATGTACTTGCAGCTTACCGAACCGATACGGATATGAGCGCATGCGTCTGCGTAAGCGCACATGAAGCGGCCGATATCGGCAGAGATGTGTCACCGTGAACTTTATTTATTCTTAATTAATGGTAATTTGTATATCATGTGAATTTGCGCGCTTGTAACTTTTATCATATCAAGTTTTTCCTAAAGGTTTCTTTCGGTCAATTTGCTCCGTAATCCATTATCATTTTTAATTCCATAACTAATAGGCCAATGTAAGTAAATGACGAAAATTCTATTTTAAAAGGGAACCCCTACTCACATCGTCCTACCACACCAACTTAAACTTCTCTAAAAATTTACCCCAACCCCAAGTCCCCAACCATGAATGCCATCACTAACAGTTCTTCTCCATAAACACTCCTCATTTCTTCTCAGACATTAAATTTGTTATTGCCTAGATCAACAGACTATTTCTAGATAACTCTTATAGATTGTTTAGTTGGTCGAGCACTGAAGGAGTATTCAGGGAAATCTCAAAGTCGAGGTAAAAATCATTCAACTCTAAGAGACTAAAATATTAGTGATAAAAACAAAGACTATTAAAAAAAATCAAATTTTTAGGATATTACAAAGTTTACTGAAATTGAAATTTAGGAAACAAAAAATATTAATAGGGTTAACAAAATCTAATACTACCCCTCTCTATGAGCTAACTCAAGAGGTGTAATGAAAGGAAGGGAGTGCTATTAGAGAAGAACTTTACCCCTCTAAAATTTATTTGTCTATTTTGTCCTCATATAGGTCTTGGAGTTGTAAAGATAATAAAGTACATGGATAAATTGACAACTAAAATTACAGTAGAAATAGATTTGAGCAAAGGCGACACGATTAGGGGTGGATTTTGAATATTCTAGTTAGTATTCGAATATTCAATATTCGTATTTGAATGTTATAAATCTGGTCCGAATTTGAATCGATTTTGGCATTGAATGGTAAGCAATCTGACTATGATTTTGCCCATTCGGGCAGATGTCGATTCTAATTTGATTATTTGTATAGATATTTTATTAATTTATATGAAAATATGAATGTTAGAATTCAATTTAGAGCTCGAATATAAAATATATGACAAATGTCGAAACAAATTCAAACTTAATTTTAGTATTAGGTCGATCTGAAGGCCAGTCGAATCTTGTTGTAAAATTGAATTGATGATATTCGATTAATTGGCTTTGGTTCATATCCACCTAGATCACGACACACATTTATCACGGAGTATGAAATAAGTTAATAAAAAAATGAAAACAACTTTTATTATGTCAATTGGGCCTTGAATGAGCCCATATCCTAAATCGAACAATTAAGATGGATCTAAACAGTAAAATTTGTTGATATATATATTCACATCTTGCTGTTTTGCTAGGGCTCTCAGCATTTCCACAATATCCTTCCACCCCGCTGTAGACTTGCCAGACAGCACCAACATGGTTAGTTACTATTTCAATCTAGTTGGGTACATGATTATGCTTTTTAATATATACTTTTTGATTTATTTTTGGATGTAGGAGTATGTTTATTTATAGAAGAACATCGATTTATATGATTATTTGTGTGCTTTTTATATGAGCTTGGATTCTAAGAACAATAAAATCAAATAAATGACTTATTTATAAATTGCTGCTGTTATATTAATTTGATTATTTGAATCGTAAGACTTTAAGTGGTGTGTTTCCATGGAATGTATAAATGGATTTTTAGTTCTAGCATAACTTACCTATATTTCGAAAGATATGTTTTTACCGAATACAATACATCTTATACAAAACTAATCGAGTACATCATTTCGACTATCTAAATTCGAAGCTAGAGAATTTTTTAGGTATGGCGGTACTGTGGTAGTATTTTGCAGTGTGATACAAGCTCAAACATATTAACTGAAGGGATGACACAACGTCGTATTCATATAGCCGACTTCACTTAGTGGTATATGGCTTGGTTTGGTTTATTCAAGCTCGAACATTAATTTTCTTTAAAATTCAAACTCAAATATTACTTTACTATGATACTATTTAGAAACAATGTTCTGAATTGATGTGATATTATATTTTTGTTGCCTGTTCCTGCTTTTCTTATTTTTGCCTCCAATGTATCTATGCCAGTGGATCTCGTGAAGTGTTTGCTAAGTTTTGATTTGTATGTATTGTGCAGGCGAGAGGATTGAAAAAGCATCTTAAGAGGCTCAATGCCCCCAAGCATTGGATGCTTGACAAACTTGGTGGTGCATTTGTAAGTAACAATGTTGCACATACAGTTAATTGGTTTTCCTGATTTCTAAAAGCTTGTCGTTTCTTGCAGGCTCCCAAGCCATCATCAGGGCCACACAAATCACGGGAGTGTTTACCCCTCATCCTAATTTTGCGAAACAGATTGAAGTATGCTCTTACCTACCGTGAGAGCATTGCTATTCTGATGCAGCGACATGTTTTGGTTGATGGAAAGGTTAGGACAGACAAAACATATCCTGCTGGATTCATGGGTATGCGGATACTGTCCTTTTCCTTTATCTTTATTTTAGAATTTCTTAGATTGCTTGCTGTTTCCTTCCATTTTTTTGTATGGAGATGTTTTTATGCTTACATTATTTTTTTGCAACATCTTCATCTTCAGATGTGATCTCCATCCCCAAGACAAATGAAAACTTCCGTCTTCTTTATGATACCAAGGGCAGATTTCGTCTTCACTCAATCAGGGATGAAGAGTCGAAGGTTAGAAAGTTTACTAAAAAATTTGTTGAATACTTTTTTTCTTCTTAAGCTTGTTATATCGGTTTTCTTATTTTCGACTACAGAACTTTTTTTTAAAACCAATTTTTTGTTGAATAACTTGGCGTTGCTCTTATATTTGGTTATATTTATGTGATTAGTTTCTAATGAGTTTTCCATAGAGGGCAAATGATGTGCATTACGGATTGATCTCATGTATCACATGAGTAAGATGATTTTAATCTGTATAGGAAGATCTGATGCCCAACATTTTCTGAAGACCTAAGTAATAATTTTGTTCTTTTTAATCTGTCATTGTAATTTATAACTGGTGGAAATGTTTAAATTGATAGCTTTTATGTATGGCTGAGTTCTAATTTTCTCTGGATGCTCTGGTCCCTTAACACTGTCAAGACTGACTATGAGGGTGTTCGTGTGAGCTTTTTTTTGTAAGAGCTATTTTGGAAGTTTCTTTTTAGGCACCTCAAAAAGCTTACCCACACACCCAATATAAATGCATTGTCGAAGTGCTCTTTTGTCATTCATGATTTCTGTATTGTAATAGTTTAGGGTTTTCACAACATATAATAGGTCATATATGAACTCAGTTTATACTCCCTCTTTACAGTTCAAGCTTTCCAAGGTTCGATCAGTCCAGTTCGGTAAGAAAGGTATCCCATACATCAACACTTATGATGGGAGAACTATCCGTTACCCAGATCCTCTCATTAAGGCCAATGACACTATCAAGTATGACTTGGAGTCTAACAAGATTGTCGACTTCATCAAATTTGATGTTGGCAATGTTGTCATGGTGACTGGTGGAAGAAACAGAGGCCGTGTTGGAGTCATCAAGAACAGGGAGAAGCATAAGGGTAGCTTTGAGACCATTCATGTCCAGGATTCAACTGGCCATGAGTTTGCCACTCGGCTGGGCAATGTCTACACCATTGGCAAGGGAAGCAAGCCATGGGTTTCTCTACCCAAAGGTAAGGGTATCAAGTTATCCATCATCGAAGAGGCAAGGAAGAGACTTGCTGCCCAATCAGCAGCCCCAGCTTAAATATGTTGGTTCACATTTGTGTTCCTTACCAGTTTCTTGATGAAACTAGAAGTCATTTCATGTTTGCAGGTGTAAGTGTTGATTTCAGAGGAGATAGTTTTTAATGACCTATGACTTTTTTTCTTTTCTTTCTTAAACACCGAATTTTGTTGCCGGAGAATTTTTGTTATGGTTATCGAATGTTATTAGACAATTCAGCATTTCTAAGTTATTATCAGCCACACCTCTGATTAATGGCTCTTCAAGTGGATCTCTTCTTATTCCTTTTATGCATTAAGCCACATGATTAATAATGGGTCCATGTGGTGTATTTGTGTGAGACTGCTTTCCTAATCCCTATTCTCATGACCACATTTTCGTTTGGATTTGGGTGGTTCGTTTGGATTTGGGTGAATTTAGGTGAGGGTAAAATTTAAAAATTAGCTTAGATTAGAGGAAGGTAGTTGAAATTATTAAAATGTTGTTTGGATATTATTATCCTTGTTTTTTTGGCATAAATAATGCATATATTAATTAGAAATATCTATTACAGAAATAATTTTTTTGGGCTGCTCCAATGCCGTTAGAACTAACATTTTAAAAAATTACAATCGTAGAGATTAAAAAAGCTAATTGAAATATCAAGCAAGTTAACGAAACAATGGATGTCGGTTGGAAATTAAAATAACACCAAATATCCTTGAGATTTTCTTTAAGCTTAAAGGTTTCCAATCTTTTGCTCTTTAGATCTTGAAGTACCTGAATTAGCTGCAATGTAAAATTATTAGTAATAAAATAAAGATCATGATTACTATTATATTTCCCAAGGATTGTGGCCAAAAGAATGGTATGGCCAAAAGTTTTAAAATGAGATGGGTGGAGTATTTAGCACCTTAAAAGCATTCATTCGCTGATGGTTTCCTAGATCCTCTACGTGGTACATATTAATCAACCAAATCGGGTTCGGGTTAGAGGAGATGGCAATACTGAGATCGCATGGCATCTACGCCTTTTGCAAAGTTCTTGAGCATTGATTGATTTTAATTGGGTGAACTTCTTTGAAGACAGGATGATGCTTTTTATTGGCAGGATTCCCCAGATATGGTGTTTTGTTCTTTTGGTGGAAGGTAACATTCCAAGAGGTAGCAAGATCTTTGCATGTTTTAAGGACATTGCTTTGAGACATCGAACTATTATTGAAAATGAGGTCGTTTGTGGTTAGCAAGATGGTCCAAAGAATATTACAAAAAAGGTGGGAGCTAGCCAAATCATTCTTTGAGTTGATAATCGAAGAAACGATGTCAAAAATGTTATAATTTTGCCTTTGATTTTTAGGACTAAAGTTGTGTTGGTTCCATGTGAAGCTGACAAATGGACAAAGAAGGAAAAGGTGGTTGATTGATTCCATTTTTTCAGTACAAAAGACAAATTTACTAGTGGTATATTTTTTTGATTTCCTAGATAAATTATCTTGGGTTAGTAAAAGCAATTTTCAAATGAAGATTTTAATTTTCTATGGAATCTTTAACTTCTAGATATTTTTAAGTGCTAGTACAAAGTTTGAAGGATTTTTTAGATATCAATGGAATTTTGATTGATTTTCTATAAATATCTTTTATTTTGAAGATGAAATGCCAAGATGTTAACGGCCTCCTTGTGAGAAAAGATGTCACGAGGAGAGTGTTCCAATGTGTCCGTGTCGGAAAGATCGCTAACTTTATATAGAAGTCTAACTATTATCACATGCAGGTGAATATAAGGCAAATTCTTTCACTCAGATGTAAAAGATTGTCATTTTTTATAGTTGTAACTTTCAAACTTTAACCTTAATTATATTTATTTGTGATGTATAATATTTGATAAAAATATGAATGGAAAGGGTTTGAAATGTATTTTTTCATTGATATAATTTTAAATCAAGTATTTATAAAATACAAACAAAAATATAAATAAAGTTTAATAAGAGTACGATAAAAAGTGAAATAAACCCGTCTTTGTGAGATGGAGAATGATAAAATATTAACTTTAAAAATTATTAAAATGTAATTTACCTCCTGTTACAAAATTTGAGGATGGATGAATTGAGGAGTAATAGGATAAAAATATTAACCTATATAAAATAAAATTTTTATATTCAAATAATATCAATATTAATATTAACCTAAATGGATGTACAGAATTCATAAAATTCTGAGTCCAACTATACTTTCATAGAAAGTGAATCTTCTTCTCCTGGGTGTATCCAAACCCCACTAATCTAGGAATAGAAATTATCTAAAACAAACAAATTCCTTTGCTTTAATCGTCAGTTTTGTCTGCAAACCTTCCCAAGTGGTTTTCTTGTTTTATCTTCGGAATCAACACCCATAACATCAATAAAATTCTAAGCTGTCTTGCATGAACTACCAATCACTGAATTTTAGCATTGAATACTTGCAACAAAGTCCCCTATGTCTCTGCTGATACCTTCTTATATAAACCATTTAAAATATTTCATCCAAACTCTGTTTCTCACCCCCTAAGTATTCATCAATGATACATGTGAAATCGCAATGGGGGCGAAATTGTGTTGTATGAGGAAGCAAGCATGTATAGAACAAGTTTCACAACAGCCTGAATCTTGTAAGCAAATCAAACTTTCAAGGCCACAGCTAGAAAGGATCAGAAAGCGAAAAAAGGCGAAGACTCAGCAAATGATGACTCTAGAAGATTATCTGTTGGCGTCGCCTGGCATACATCAAGCTCCAAGAACTATGGGAGGGGAAAATCATGATTGTAAGCAAATTTCCAAAAGGGTACACCCATCTTATTCTCCTGAAGTTAATGCATTTTTCACTCCAAGATTGAGTTTTTCCAAGACCAGGATCCTTGGAAAGATTAAAGAAGAAAATGAAGTCGGGTTGGAGACTCCCATGGATATGACTCCTGGAGGGAGCTCCAGCAGGAAAAAAGTGAGATTCAAGTTGCCTGAAGAAGCTGATATCATCTTTTACTCACCATGGGAATCATTTGAAGAATGACTAATAAAGAAAAGGATCTCAATTTGTGTAAAGAATGACTAATAAGATGTCTAGTTGCAAAGAATGCAAAAACACATAACTTTTTATATCATAAAATGCAATCACCCTCTTTTGCGAAGTTGCTTGAATTATATCTACAAATCTTTTGATCTGATAAATAACAAAGAAACTATAGATGCCAACCATCCATAATATGGTCAATTTTTTTGATCTGATAAATAACAAAGAAACTATAGATGCCAACCATCCATAATATGGTCAATTTGGGTTTAAAGGTACTCTTAAACGAGATAGCGATGTGTTGAGTTGAAGCCATAATTTGGCTTGTCTTGCGTTTTAGCGGATCGGGATATGGTCGGGACTTGCCATGTCGACCCTAGTCTAACCTCGGGATTTACGGAGGCGGTTTCGAAGAAGTTCGGGATTTACCTGGTCCATTGCTTGCTCTGACAGATTCAGGATAAGCTTATTTTGGCGGTTTGACATCTTGAAGTCCAAGAAAAGACCTAGCTTTGGTAGGTTTGTTTAGCCTATAAATATAAGATGTTTCTATAAGTTTTATTTATCACACAAATACTAGAATAAGAAATAATCATCCTAGAAGAATATTATATCCATAATATTCTTGAAGAACATAGTTTTGTTCTTGAAGAACTTAGAAAGTTTATTTTTGTTCTTGATAGGTTTGTGGGCATTTGAAATTTTTCGGTGACTAAGAAAATACTCAAGCGATGAATTATAGCTAGTGGTAGGGCTTATGCTTAGCGATCTTCACGGTTTATTAGTGGATTGCGGTAGTAACATAGCGTACCTTTCACATTGAGGAACACGTATAAAAATTCTTGTGTACATTTATTTCCGCCAATTAAATTTACATGCGTTCTTATTGATTACTTGAAACTCGGGCCAGTTGAAGTCTTAAATCTAACAATTAGTATCGAGCTTGGTATGCTTGATTGAGAGTTTAAGAATCAATGGCGGCGAAAGGTATGACATGGGTTGTAGAATTCGATGGAATGATTTTTCACATTGAAAAGATGTGTATAATTATATACGGAATAAGTTGCATAAACCCTTGGAGGCTTGAGAAGAAGATGGATGAGGATGAATGAATGGAATTAGGCAGGCGGGTCTTGGGTGTGATCGGACCTTACTTGTCGAGGCGTTGTTGCTAATGTTGCTAGGAGACTATCATAAAAGGTGATGGAGCTTTTGTAACACAGCCTTAAGAAACATACACCAAACAATAAAAGGTACTTCTCATGAAAAAGCTATTTCACCTTAAGATGTCGGATAATACACCAGCCACTTGATGTTATAGAGCGTATCCTATCGAGGATAGTTGTAAACAATAAAGATACTTCTCATGGGGTGGTTGTGAGCACGTATCCCTGCTCACGAAGAGGTTCGTAAGCTTCATGTGATGGAATGTGGTAAGAGTTTCTACATTAAGTGTAGGAAGATGAAGAGCAGGGGAGACAAATATTTGGAAAATAGTGGGAGATCACGAGTAGAGGGAAGAGAGGTAAGATTCTAATCTTGTGTGTTGGGGTTTTGGCAAGACAAGTCACATGAAGAGGCAACGCAAAAAGCCAACGGTGATTCTCACATTGCGTTGAGCGATTATTCTGATCGTTTCTATAAATACTTCCGTTGATTCTGAATAATAATTCTAGAGCATCTTTAAATTTTCATGGCCGGGGATGTAATGATGAATTATGTTTTAGGAATTATGGGGGCCCATTCATCTTCTTGATGATGCAGTTGGATGTAACAAAGGATGGGAGATGTAGATCTGAGATGGTTATTTAAAGGCGGCAAAAGGTGAGGTGTGTTCGAGGAAATTAGGGAAAAGTTTAATTTCGGTGAATCGGTGGATGTGTCAACTACTTCGAAGGCGGTGGCGGAAGGTTGTTCGGAGCAATGGTAATAGCAAAAGGCAGTGGTACCCTATACTTGGCTGACGGTTCTCAAAAGAGGTTGAATAGAGGATCTGGGTGCAGAGAAAAGCATGTGAGATTCGACATGGAAATTTCTATGAAAATCGATAGGATTGTCGTTGGTGAAATTCTTGTTTTGAATGTGATGAGAAGTTCTCGGGAGATTCTGAGGAGCTATGCAAATGAAGGCTGCTGAAAGGTCGAGAAAAGATACTCGACTCACGAGAATCTAATACTTCATTTGGTGATGAGTTCGAGTTTGAAGGAACTGAGGGAAGGATGCAACCCGGTTTTTGTGTTGCATGAATCATTGAGTTAGCGGGCGTGTTTCAAAGTCGCGGTGAAAGGTATTCCCAACCTCATAATTGCTCTAGCAACTATTGAAGGGTGTTACATCAAACAAGGGATCAATGAATTAGATCGAGGGAAATTAAATGGAAGCATGGAATGGGAATGAAGAGAAATTCATTGATGACCAATCGAACAGGTTTTCCAAGGTGCTGGGTTGAAGATCATAAGATCAAGATAGCTAAGGCGAGCATGGTGAATGTCGAGCAGGGGAAAGTCGATGGGGTAGAGGTAATAGCTGTATAGATTTCTCTTAGATAGTCAAGAGTTGGTGTCATTCGGGGGATGTGCGGGATTGGAAAAGGAATGTCTGGATCTCGACTTGGTGGAGTTCATGGATGATGAATTCAGGAGGGCTGCTGCAGATGATGCTTGAAGATGGTGATCCGAAATATGTCTTCAAGTGGGATATTTGGTGATCCATAATTTGGCTGGTGCGTTTTGGCAGATCGGGACATGGTCGGGACTTGCCATGTCCGACCACAGTCGCTAACCTCAAAAAGTTTGGAAGCGTGATTTGGCGGGAGAGTTCGGGACTTGCACAGTCACAGGCCTTTGACAGCCGGGTTCCCGGATAACCTATTTTGAACAATTTTGACAACTTGAAATCAAGGAACGGCCCTAGCTTTGGTAGGTTTTTAGCTTATAATCATCACACAAATATTAGAATAAGAAATAATCATCCTAGAAGAATATTAAGTCTATAATATTCTTGAAGAACATAGTTTTGTTCTTGAAGAACTTAGAGAGTTTATCTTTGTTTTTTATAGGCTTTGTGGTTGAGATTTTCGGTGATAAGAAAATACTCAACTAATAGATTATAGCTAGTGGTAGGGCTTGTAGCAGTCTTCTAGTTGATAGTGGATTACTGGCCAGCAACCGGGGCGTATCTTCATTGAGGGAGCTTGTATAAAATTTTGTGTGTTTGTTTCTTTTAGCATTTAAATTTCTATCATTCTTATTAATTGATGACTTGCATGTAGTTTGTTTCAATGGTATTGTTTTATTTGGAATTATGGTTTTGTTTTCATAGATGTTGGATTTGGAGTATTCCAATTTTTAGTATTTTTATGCTTTAATTTGTTTGACGATTCTCTCTATGGACTTATAGTACTTGAAATGTTTATATGACCGTTTTGTGTAATATCATTCTATGTTTTACTTTTTTAAAATTCTTTTGATATTATTATATATGTAGCCGTATTGTGGTGATAATATATTTTACATGTGCTTTCTTACATATGACGTTTTGTGTAAATACATTATGAAATTTTTAATTTTTAAATTATTTGATAATACCTTAGTGACATTATTGTGACGCTAATGTATAGTATTATGTGATTATGTGATATTTACAGGCATTCTTGTGTAATTTAATTTTTTGTAGATATTTTTTTAATTTTTTGGTATTATCCTTGTGACGTTTATACGGTCTTTTGACATTATGATCTTCCATTTTTGGTCGTGATATGAATTTCTATCATACGTTAAACAGGCGACATTTATTTTTGGTCGTGATTGGACTGCTTTTGCCACCGATGTGCGACGGTTTTGTCCGTCGTAAATGGCTGGTTGTTCAGTTTCTAGCCCTTTTTTTATCATACAAAAATGATTCTGTGCTATTCGAGCATATTAAACTGATACTCCGTATTATATTAAATTATATGTAAATGTGCAATCTCTAGTTGATTACAGCAAAAGTCACACACTTGCAAGCGCACATACAAGCTCTGATAAAAGTTTTTGAAGAATATTAAACCCGAGTAAAATTCAATTCAACATCGTATCCATGCGTCAACAAACATTAACTTATTCTACTCCAAACAATAACAAATCTTCTTAAATTCTTCCAACTTATCCTTGAAAAGAGACACAATAACATCAACACTTCCATCTTCTCGTGAGGTTGGTAGCAAGAAAATCAAACCATCAACGGGTATATAAGACGGCACAAACGCAAATGGACAACCTGTCCCAAAATCCAAGTCACAAAACTCAAACCTCAACCAACTATCAACATTCACATTTGGACACAAAACAGGCTTAGTCACATCAGCCGTAGGAACAAGCTCTTCTTCCTTAACCTTAAAACTTGCAAAATCAATGAATGACTTGAAATAATCATCATTTATTTTGGCCACGGATTCATGAATAACCTTAGCTGCATGAGCCAAAGGCTCTTCAATTAAATCCTTCGATTTCGACGTAGGAAATGCCCACAAGACTAAATTGCCAAAGTAATTAGGTACGTTAGGAGTGAGCCTCATCCGGCCATTAACCGAGATTCTTACGTGAGTTTTTTCATCTTCGTCTAGGCCACGAGCTTTAGTTATGGTTCGCCATGCATGTGCTAGGAGGCTCTCAAATGTGCTATATGGCCTATTATCACCATCAACTTTTAATTTTTGTGATGAGGCTTCGGCTTTGATTTTAGCTAGAAAATCGCGGGTGTAATGAACTTTGAACACCTGGATTTCATCTTGATTTCCACTAATTGAACTATTTATGGATGAATGGATTTTAGCCTTTTTCTTCATATATTCGACCCCCCTATGCTCGAACTGATCGAACAGAGGGGGTTCTCTTGGGGTGAAAATAGAACGATCAAGAAAAGGCATGGGGTGAATAGCTACACCTCTTGTAGCTCTACCCCATGCAACCAAGAAATTGCTAGTTGCTTGTCCATCTCCAATTAAGTGATGAGCAACGAATCCTACTATTAGTGATCCACAACTAAACCTCGTGAGTTGAACTTGGACTAATTCCTCTGCTCCTTGTGTAGGGGCATGGAAATTCCTCAAAGATGGCGTGAGGCTCCAGCTGATAATTGTTTCTTTGTCCAACGAGGCCTCAACCGAGGCCACGTTGAATTTGACACCTTCATCAGTTGAGAATAAATTGATTTTGTTCGTCTTTCATCTTCGCCTAATCTTCCCGCCCACGGACGGTAGATTGATAAGGCTTTCCCGAGGCCAAGTTCTAGTTCTTCATTTGGTGGAGTAGGCGGACGATATGCAAATAATACGGCTACTTGAGTATTGTAATTGACTATATCAAAAACAGTAAGAGGTAAATAGTCTTTGGTAGAGGGTGGATTATTGGTTTCTTCATAGAAAGGCTTAATGATTTTTGAACTATCAATCTTGATTAATGTGGCTCTGATCGGTTCCCACAACAATATATAAGGCATTTACAGAGATTATATCAATTTTTTCCCCATTAAAAGGGAAATGTGTTACTTGAGTAGCTTTTAGTTTCGAGTTTGGTGGCCGTAATAATATTATTTCTTTATTTCTTTTTAGTTGAGTGGTTGCGTATTAATCAATTATTACCCTTATATATGTAATAACTTCGAAATGAAACAGCGTTACAAAAAGCATTTCGTAGATATCGAAAATTTATCAAAAAGGTAAATTAAATTCATTGGGCGCAAATTAATCAAATTAATTACGGGTCGGACTAATTAAAAATGCTAATGCGGGTCGATTGTGGTTCCCAATTAACTTAAATTCAAATCAAACTCCGGGACAAACGGTAGGGTTCCCGTGAATCAAGCCCCCCGTAGCTTAATCAAGTCAAAGAATAAGGGTTTCATAATGATTGAACTCAAAATAGGGTTCTCGAAAAGATAGCTGCCCCAGATTAAAATGTGCGATAAAATGTGGCCTTAAAAACCTTAATTTTATCAATTAAAAACGCCAAACGGACGAAACTCAAGGCCACGTATTGTAAAATAAAAAAATCTATAAAACCACGAGGTTTAAAACGGCGTTCCACAAGTTTTATGGTGCCAATCAAGCATCTGGCCAAATTTTGCTATCAAATCGCGACTCCGTGGGTCAAGGTGGCGCAAAATCGGGTCTAAAAGGTCCAAAATAATATGAAAATACTTTTGACCTAAAAAAAGAATCCGGAACCTTCCTACATCACAAAAGAGGCGCCCAAAATTGATACTTGATCATCAAGTATTTTTCAAATCATCCGACGGTCCAGATCTTGCCCAAAATTCAATCTGGCCAAGATCGTGTGCGATCCACCCGAATCAAACCTACTAACTGCTTGGCATTCGAGGCCCAAAACCTATAAATACCCTCAAAACCGAAATCGGAAAAAGGAAGAAAAGGAGGAAAATCGAGAAAATCCCAAACCTTCGAAAATGCTGCAGAACGCCCGGAATTTAAGTCAAATCTTTGAAGATCATACAAAACACCAATGCCAGCTGCTTAAAAAACACCTCAGTGGCCAAAATAGGTGTTTCAAATTAAGGATTTTTGCACAAACGCAATAATCCTCCTTCAAGTTTGAAGCAAAAATCGATGAGAATCCCAATTTTAAGTGTTCTCTTTAAGAACGCTTCAATATTCAGATTAAAGCTTCGTGAGTCTCCCTCGATTATTCATAAACTTCTTGACGAACACTGATAAATTTCGTGTTTCCGATTCATCAAACTCCAAATATGTGGAATAAACCCGAGCGCTCAACTCCCTATAGTCGGATTCTGTGGGCAGAAACACGTTGCTAAGGCTCCTTGCCCAATGGGACAAGATCAACAAGTTGAATGCTCCACTTTCATATCGATCATCACTCTACAAAGAACAAGCCGCCATGCCATCAGGAGCTAAAAGTTGACGAACTTCAGTTTAAGCCAAGCTAAATTCATTAAATCCCGCATGGTGTCAAATTCACCAAATCCCAATGCCGAGTCATGGTATCCCCTGCCCCACCCTATAAAGAACAAGCCACGGCGCCGATGAGTAGAAGCTAAAACCGACGTGAATTTCATATATCTTAAATCGTTGAAAGCGCTTAAATCTCACTAAGTCCCAAAGAGCTAAATTCCCCACGGGCCACATCACTCCATACAAATTAAGCCTTTGAGTTCTATCCCCAAATCATTGTCATATTGGCTACATCTAAACTTATCAAATCAAGTTGGGTCATATCAAGACACTAAGCCCCACCAAAGCAAGTCGGGGCCTCCAACACAAGTGTCCCACTTTAGTGCGTGTGACATGTCAAATCCAAAGTCCCATCATGTCAGAGCTTATCCAAATACGGCTCCACCAAAGAATGGGCTTCAAAAGAAACAAGTAAATGTATGTGGATTCCATCAAGTCCGAAGAAGACCTAAAAATCAAGTCCAAGACTCAAGATCAAGTCCATACGTACCAACACGTGGAATACGCCAAGTAAGTGCTCCCCCGACTGACCATATTCAAGTCCAAACCAATCTCAAGTCCATCAAGAGCAGTGACATCTATCCACTGAGAGCTTCTATCCCAAATTAAATCAAATCAAGTCAAGTTCAACCAAATCCAAATCAAATCCAAATCAATCAGGGTTTCAAGCTCAAGTTCAATTTCCCAAATCGAATCAAACCTCGAGCTCAAATTCAAGTTCAAATCAAGACTCAAATCAAGATCAAGTCAAGCAAGCCAAACATCTCACAAATCGTCGCTGAAATCTTTAGGGGAGCCGATAGCTAGACAATGGTCTCTTCTGACGATAAACTTATACACCGTGAGAAATTTTCCCCCAAAAGTAGGTTTTATTTTATATCCCTATCATAAATAATAAAAAAAATTTCTTGCATTACAGTATTGAAATCAAATTGATTATGATGAGTTGAGTAAATCCAACATCATGAATCTTGTAACATGTTAATACCAAAATCAAATGGCTGGATTATTGCATGGGGGAGGGGGGTTGTATTAAGATGTTAATTGATTATGAGTTGACTAAATCCCATCTTGGTTAAAAACAAAAGATGCCCACTGTGGGCACATTCCAAATCCATACTTTATTCTGTCAGCGAGACGCCTCACATCGACACGGGTTCGAATCCTCGGCAAGGTTCGCATTTGTCGTGGGCCTTCCTGCTCTAAAGCAGTGGTTACCCATGCTGCTCTGGCACTTCTGGCCGCTGGGCAAGTTTCAAATTCCGAGGTGGGCACATCCCTGCTTACCCTCCTCTCGTTGGTTGAGGGACTAGCAAGCGCACCTAAACGAAATGATATCATTTTGAAAGAAAAAAAAGGGTGTTGCAATCTGTATGTGGTTTGTGCTACGGCTATGGTATCTGTAAATATATCATTCTTCGAATTCGGTATGAAATTTGAAGAATAGTTCATTTTGGTTGATCTTAACGTTTTTCTCTCACGTTTTGAATAGTAGTTCTTCTTAAAGGTGAAACAGAATTGGAATTAAACTTGGAGTCGGACTAAAGGCTCAGCAAAACAGTAAAAAAAAAAATATCTGTGAAATGACTATTTTGCCCCTAAATGAAACTTTCACAAAAATTAATTTATAAATAGGGGGGCTAGAATAGTAATTTCACCTCTCTCTTTTTTTGTTACCAAATTTAGCACGGTGGTAAACTTGTTACAGCCCTCGTATAGTAGGCTAAATTTCATACAGGCATCTTAACTTTCGAAATCATTTCAAATAAGTCAGATTTTCAATCTTCAAATAAGTATCTCTGACCGTATTTCGACACTGAATTTTCTTAAAAAAAAAATAATTTTAATACCTAAACTCTACTTTAATAAAGTTAAATCTAAAGTCAAGAGGGAAATCTTCAACCTTACTCTATCCCCAATCCCGACCTGCCAAACCAACGAATACGCAAAGCGGTTCAATTAGTTCATCGATGGGATGGACAAAGCAGAAAAGTGTAATCTGCATGTCTATAATATCCTATCGTAGTATATGCATCTGCATCAAAAAGTGTGACCTTGCCAGCTTTTTGTGTAATCTGCACTTCCTATATTAATTTTGTTTAGGAATTGTCTACACATAAATTGTATCTGTGAGTTTTGAATGGGTTGAATTATACCTTAAATTCGCACCAACCTCGGAAAACTCGCTATGGGTCGAGATAAGGTTGAAGATAATGTATTTTTAAATCTTGAATTAATTAAAATCGATTATTAAAATCGATCCAATTAACTATTTGTTATTTTAAAAAATCTAATTGCTAAAAGTTGCGAATATATAATTTTTCTATTTTGTTCTTAGATTTTACCTTATTAAAGTAGAGCTACATCAAAATATTTTTGAAAAATTCATGTGCAAAAAATACAAATTCAAAGAACCTATCTGGTGTTAAAAAGATGTACGCCTATTCAAACGATTTCGAAAAATTCAGATAGCTCAGATAAAATTTGGGGCCCGTATAACGTGGAACCAATATACACACTCAAATAGTGATTTTTATATGGTCAAACTCAAATCACCTTCATATACCATTCACCGATGTGAGATGATGATTTATTTGGTTTCCAACATTACGTTGGAGTGTAACTTTTAAAATTCTTAAACCTTGAACCTTAAAATACGCTTTAAATGATATAATAATAACATTGTAGCTGTTTTTGTTAAAATGGAAATTGTACGGGTGAAATAAACTTAGTCAAATATAGAAAGAATGGATATCAAATGGTCGCCTCATTATAGACTTATAGTCATTCTTTAAGCAAAAATCTACTGTATAAATTTCCAGTAGTACGTGTTACCATCCCTCTAAACAAGAAAAAATCTAGCCGGCATGATGTACAAAAGAAAAAAAAACTAATAGGAGTAGTATATTTTTCTCCATCAAATCAATATAGATTACTATGCCTAAAGGGCAAAGGCTAAAGGGAAATACATGTATGGATCGGTTATGATGAGCTAGAGGAGAAAGAATATCGAATAAGCTTTCCCCACCTACCCACACTTCCTTGATTTCTAATTTGTGGGGGTCAGTACACCTAAGATTGTCCTACTTTTCAAAGTATGCAATATTTCTAAAATTCTCACCTAAGCTAAACCATATTTTTTTGGTGAATCCAAAAGTAATTATCCAATCTGCACGTATGAATATATAGGTAAGCACTAAGGCCACATGCAACTTCTCAAACACGTATCTTTATCTTGCATTAACTAACTTCAATTTGCATTTCTAAATAGTGGACACTTCTTTGTTAGCACTAAGTTTAAAGTGAAGTGGGAAAGCATACATAATCAAGATTTGGGTGATGGAGGTAAAGACATTAGTGGGTTAGAGCAGAACTTGTATATTCATACCTCGCATATTGGACAATTGTCACCCCCCTACACAACTAAAATAGTACTCCGTATATGGGTGATTTGGAAAACTGTGTGGTACTTATCTTATATGGACTCGTTTTGCGACTCAACGAAATCGCACCAACAACGAACCATAATCATTGGCGATTAGATTCTATATTTCGCGGCCTTTGACAAAGATCAAGAGTGGTGTATGCACTTATCGGTTTAATATTTAATTTGCAGGTCATTAAGCAAAGGCGACGGAATGAGGGACCCACGCCAAATATGTGACGATTCCGTATTTGTCAACATCGTATTATCTTCAACCCGACCGCTTAAACGGGGTCGCATGGCGCCAATGTTGTCGCCGTAGTATAGCTGCCGTATAACAAATTTTTTAAAAAAGTAAATTCAAATATGAATAATCGACTTCGACGCTGCATCAAGCCAATTTTTATTACCATTGACTTTTGGTGTCGGCTTAATGACTTTTATTAAGTTTGCCAGTCAGTCGGGCAATTTCTTTTTAATATATTAACTGTTACTCCCTCCATCATTTTATCTAACACTCATTTACTTTGCATAAAAAGTTTTCATTTAAAATTCACAACACATCTCACAAACAAAGTTTTCCTCCAATTTTTCTTACTTAATTTAAAATGGAAACAAAAAATTGATTTCTATTTTGGGAAAAATGGTATTTAGATTAAGGATGGAGGGAGTAAAAAATAATTAAAATTAAAAAAAAAAATATACGGCCCGACACCTTACCGACGCCATTGTCAAACACTTCACTCTAGAAACGATCCCTCCCCCCCCCCATTAGCAACGCTTCCTATTAACTCCCTCCACCCCCTACCAACCCCCCATATACCTTTCTGGCAACCATAACCACCACCTCCATTCCCTTAGTCTCGAAACGCCTCCATCTTCTTCGTCCGAAACTGCACTCTCCCTCGATCAACATTAGCCTCCCTTCCCTAGATCCGCAATTGCACTCCCCCAACACACACACACACTACCCCAATTTTTCCTTTCTTCTCTACAATTGACAAGGTTAGTTAGCTTTATTTTTATTTAATTTGAATGTTTAATATTAATATATTAATTAGAATTATTAATTAGATTGTTTAATGAGTTTGAATTATTAATTAGATTCGTTTATTTTAGTTTTGAATTATTAATTATATTATTTGTTGATGCTGTATTATTAATTAGATTATTTATTTAGTTTTAATTATTAATTAGATTGTTAATTGGAGTTTGAATTAATAATTACACTATTGATTGTGTTTTAACTTTAATTAGATTATCGAATAAGCAATCCGAATGTGATTATTGAATTAGCTTATTGATTTTTTATTAATGATCAAGTGATTATTGATTATCGAATGTGAATTAGATTATTGATTGTTTATTGAATTAGTAATTAGATTGTTAATCCGAATTAGATTATTGAATTAGTAATTCGAATGTGATTATTGAAGTAGATTATTGATTGTTTATTATTAATTATCGAATGTGAAATAGATTATTGATTTTTTATTGAATTAGTAATTAGGTTGTTAATCTGAATTAGATTGTTGATTTGTTATTGATTGTTTATTGTATTTTAATTAATTAGATTATTGAACTTTAACTGAATGTGATTTTCATTAGTTGATTTTGTGCTTTTTGGAGTTTTGTGACCTCTGTTTTTGTTTGTCGATGTTTAAATGGATTTAAAGTTTAGTTTTGTTGGGGTGATGGGTCATTTGGAAGATTAGAATGTTGGAGTGAAAATGATGTTTAAATTGATATGTGGATTGAGTGAGTTAGTTTGAATTGATATGTCATGAATTAGTTAGAATTATTAGTTAGATTGTTTAAAGTTTAATTGGTAATTTAATTTTGTTTTTAGTTTGAATTATGTTGAAATGTTGTTATGAATACTTTGTAAATCTGATAAAAGTTGCCTGCACTTGGTTTGTGCCGATGACCTCGTGGGGCGGTAAATCGAGGAAGACCTCGCCGAAGGGACCGTGCACCTTTCCACTAAAAAGGCCGAAGGTTATGCATCCTCAGATCAGATAGAAATGACGACTCTTCCCCTCATATAGTGAGTGCCTCCCCACCCTCGGATTGAGCTTGTTATTATCTTTAATAATGTAGTTTGATAAATGTATGTAATTTATTTTTTGTTATTTTTGTTGTAGGGAAATAATACATTTAAGTTTCGAAGAGGTAATTTGTTTCTTTTTTATGTTTTTGGATGTTTGATGTTTATATTAATTAATATTTGATGTTTATATGAATTAGATGTTTAATATGTTTGATATTTATATGAATTAAAGTCCCTAATAATTTGGTGTCACACGAGTTAATTACGTATACGCCCCAAGTAGTTATGTAAGTGTTTGTACTGACTTCAATAAATCTGCTAAAGATAACACATTTGGTCCTTGAAACTATAAATATTGCAATATTTGCCCCGAAAGTGACTCAATATACAGGACATTCGTCCCCAGCTTTAAATGCATTAAAACAGCATGAAATATGCAATACTTGTCACTTATTAGACTAAAGTGTAATCCAATGCCAGCATACTCATGACCAAATGTGCTACAATGTCACTTATTGGGATCAAAGTCAAGAACTCACCACACACCTATTTTAATTCATATCCGCAATTAACTCTCATACACAAATTATATGAAATTAACATCTAGGTGGAATTGGAACCAAATGATACACATACATACATAGCCACGTTGTAAGACTACATCTCGACTTTTAAATTATTATGGACTATATAACACAATTTGATTCCATTTTATGGGACCATATTGACTAAATTAGCTCGAAGAAAATCTATCAAAATAGCTTTCATATATCATCTTGACGACTGCATTCTTCCTAGGCATGTTTATTTGTTCACTCGTGTTTATACTAATAATACTAGAAGATTTGTATAGTTATACACTATTTTTAATAAAAGATGGTAGGTACACTTAATAAAAAATAAATATTGGATTATATTCTAAATTTAGAACTTTTTTAGCCACTTCTGATAAAATTGGGTTAAACTCTAAATCCAAATTAAATAACTAGTGAAGCAAATTATGCTACTCCTCGACGAAATACAAAAATATACATGGATATTGTTTAATTGGAATGACGAGTCAATCCTACTTATTTGAATCTTTGATACCACATGCTACTTGCTAGTTGTTAGGTGGTGATAGTCTTGCTTAATCAACGCAGATCTTCGTTAGATAAGAAAAATTGATTCTGGTTAAGTACTGGATTAAAGTTATCAATTTTCATATGAATTTTTTATTATAAATGAAATTTTAATTATATAAAAATGTAATATAAGAAAATAATATATGTGAAAATGTTTCTGAAATAAATTTTGATAATATTAATCATATAATACCTCCATTCCGCCAAAAGCATCACAACTTCGACTTTGCTCGCCTTTTTCAACTTCGATCGTAGATATTATCATGCATATCAGATAATATTCGGGCTTTAAAATTATAACAATAAACTACATTTCAAATTATTTCCGCTCATATTTTTTATTAAATATTATACAACAAGCAAATAAATATATTTAAAATTTCAACAAGCTGGAAAGTTTATAATTATAAAACAAAGCCTTTATAATCTTTGGCTTTTAATTGAGGAAAGATATTTATTACATTATTGAGTGATATAAAATTTGTCTAGTCGTGGGAGGAGGCGACTAGACAGTGGAAACGGCCACCAAGAATAATCGTGATCATTTGATTTTTCTCAATGGTCATCTCCTACCAGTTGACTAGCATACTCCACCAATAAAAAATTGGCATTTTAATTGATAACAATTTCGTTTATGTTATAAAATCCGAATATTTAGTAATTTAAACTAATACGATAATACTATTATATATTACTACTATGTATTATTAGATTACTATTTTATATTCGACAATGTAGTTTAGTAATGAAATGCAGATCTATATTATTATTACTTTCTTCTGATGCTCATTTCATATGCAAAATGGCATGCCTTTTATAGGCAAAAACTTCACCCGACAAATACCAAACTTTGCTAAAATATTCAACACATACTATTCATATGTTGAATTTATATTTCAACAATCTTGACTTCTATAACATTCCCCCTTTAAAATATATTTCATCGTTTAATGGGCTAAGGCTATGTTGCCTCGTTAAAAACCTTATAAGAAAAAAAACTTAGCGGATAAAAACCTTCAAGCAAAAAGAGTACAACAATATGCTCCCCTCTATGAAACATAGGTAGTTATTCAAAAATCTCGAAGGCGACGATCTCCGATACTCGAACGTGCTTCTGAAAATTGATGTAAAGTGCCTATGGAAGAGATTATCCGCCAGCATTATCACAATTTAACGAATATAATGGATATTTCCTTACCTCCTTGTTTTCTCAAGTTCTCGAGTGAATGAAAATAACTTTGGGGAATGTATTTGGTTCTATCACTTTTGATATACTCTTCTTTTCATCTCGAAAACATATCCATCATTGTCTTCATACATAAATTATTGGATTCTATAAAATTATAAACCTGATACTTTACATGCCACACCGATCTTAACCATTTGCACTCTTTGTTTGTTTCGTGGAAGAGCTATTACTTCAAAGATGATTTGAAGAAGTTGTTACAAGGGTCCGCTTTTGGGACTTCCGTGATATCAGTAGTTAAGTCACCATATGTAAATACATACCGGGGCCAGGATTTAACATTATGGATCTCGACAAATAATACAATCAGACAACCAAGAAAAACCGGTTTTGTATTGTTGGTGATAAAATAAACCAAGATCGACGTATTCCTCGAAGATGTAATATGAAAATAAAAAAAATTCATATTTTTTGGCTTAGACTTGTCGCTTGTTTTTCTAATTAAACAAATCGAATATATGTTTTATCTCTTTTCAATGTCTCTTTGTAGGATAAGAACTAAATCTTTCGCTTAGTAAATTCACCGCAAAAGATATCGAAAGTCTTGTACAATTAGCAAGATACATTGTTCCAATTGTACTGGTGTACGGTACTTTAGTATCAAGAACTTCTTCATTTTCTTCCTTAGGACGGAAGAGATCCTTTTCAATATTAAGTGTTCTGCCCATCATCGGAGTACTTAAAGGGTTTGTCTTATCCATGTTAAACCTTTTCAATACCCTTTTTGTGTAATTTGATTGGTGTACCAAAATACCATTTTTAGTGTACTCAATTTGTAAACTAAGCGTAACCTTGTCTTCCCCATCTTTCATTTCAAATTCTTTTCTTTTAAGTAATTCATTGATTCTTTTGATTTCTTTATTAGTTCTTAATAATATTTAGATCATCAACATAGACAAGAATAATTATAAAATCCGATATTGTTTTCTTTATAAAATTACAAGGACAAATAGGATTAGTTTTTTACGAGTCCTCTTTAAGTAAATATTCACTTTCTAGCCTATTATACCTCACATTCGCCCGATTGTTTTAATCTTACAAAGCGATCTTTAAGCAACCCACTTCAGCTACATTTCGAAGTTAGATGTTTCATTTTGGAAATGTTTCTCCTAATTTCATGTATATATAATGTTTCATCATGATTCATATAAATAGGGTCAGAATAACATCCATGTAAGATTTATATCAAAATTATTGGGAGCATCACAAATTATTAAATAACGTAAAAAGCAATGGTAATCCATAACAGAGAATAAGTTACTATAATCACCGTGGTCTTCGAGAAAACTCAGAAACAAAGCATTTCCAGCCCGTATCTTACAATCTCGTTTTTCATTTCGCTTTCACAAAGACCCACTTATAAATTGGGCCGTGCTCTCATACCTCGTGAATAATCACAATAGGCCCAAATACTTTTCGATCTTTAAGAGATTTTAATTCAGTATCTATTGCATCTTTCCATTTTGGCCAATCAAGTCGACCTTGACATTCAACCACAGATCTGGGTTCAAGATCATCATTTTCATTCATAATTTCACATGCAATGGAGAATGCAAATATTTCATCAATATCTTTATTTTTCCGTTTCCAGTATTTCCTCAGATAACATAATTGATAGAAACATTTCCAGACTATTTTTATTTTCGCTTCATTATCAATGATCTCATTTTCATCATCTTGTGCTTCTTCAAGAGCACATTTTTCTATCATGGGGTTATCATTATCATTTAGTGTCTTATCAAGATCACTTATCTCGTATAAATCTTTTAGTTCTCTTTCTTTTTCAAGGATTTTTATCTTGAACTGATACAGTTAGCCACGCTCAAAGTGCCCCTGGATTTACCTGCTATATCATGTTGCTCGAATTTAACCAAGAGTATTAACAATAAAAATGACTTTCTTTTTGTCACTCTTTCATATCGTGAAACGAATCACCCATTCCGCTAAGCCTTGTAAGTGCACAATTTTCTTTATATTTCTTCCTCATGATTTCATTATATCAGTCCCCTATACAAGAAAAGACGTGAACGTACTAATGCTTTGTCCTTTCCTCGATCGTTTCTTTTCTCCTCCTGTGGCGAGGAAAAACTGCCTGCCTAAATGACAATCAAAGACACCTTGCCTAAAACATCACCTATTAAAGGGTTCAAGATATCTAATAACAGAGGGCTTACCTCCATACCTCTATATATATGTCCACCCTCCTTCGAGGTCCCATCTTTGTTCTTTGTATGAGCTTACGGTACAAGAACCGCATAACCAAAAATCTTTGGGGATGGAAAAGTATCTCAGTTCTTGACCAATTGCAAGTTGATACGGGAGTATGTTTATGATTAACACTCGTCTTATTAATAATGCAAAGATGTAAATTGTATTGACCTCAAGTAGAATCTAGTATGAATTTTATTCGTGATAAAGTACCAATTCATACATCCCTGATCCTCAAATTAATGTATATATTAATCTAAGCACAAAAAATATAAAATGTATGAATACGGTGAATCTTTACATTGCAACGGAAGCGAACGAACCCAAATCCTCACAATCAACCTCGCGTGAAAGCTCCTCTTCAAAATCCTCCAAAGCTTGTTCAACAACTTAAAACGATGTCCTCTAGATTGAACAAATTACAGGGTAGAAACTTAACCGAGTAATTAACTTCATGTAGTTTGAAGATTTAAATGAAATTGGAAGAGAAAAACTCTTCCAATTCTCTATGGAGGGGGCGGCTTTCTTAGGGGGGGGTGGAGGTTTTTTATGATTCTTATGATAAAAACTAATCCCCTCTTTAAATACCAAGTCCCAAATTCCACTCGTTAAGCAACTCGTTAAGAAATCAGCTTAATCCCTAACTTAATTAGAATCATATGAGCTTCTAATTAAATAATGAGTTACTAGTGAGTTGTTCATTTTAATTAACTTAACAAGTCAATTAAAAATACTTTAATTTAGTCACCATCGAATAACTTATCAAGTTATTCATCAATTTCATCAGTTTAATCGTTAAACTCGTAAGTTTAACCAATCGATGTTCATCAGTCAACATATATTTGACAAATATATAAATATTGAGAGATGTATTTTCTGTCATACAAGACTTGTTTAATTTCATTCATGAAATATTATTCTAATATCATCAGACAAAAGTGCCGACCTTTCTGTGCCCGATAATAAGAGTCAGATAATAATAATAATTGACCAATTACTATTATTATAACTATTAATGAGTTAAGATCTAGCACGCTCATAACCCCTTAAATTATCATGAACTCCACACTAAGAATATACAACATTAACACTAAGTTACGTAACTTACTTAACCAAACCTAGTAAATGAATCGATACACAATCGTTTAACGGGCACAATAAAAGAGAATCAATTCCTCATTGATTTCCAAATACCCCACTTTCCCTTGGACGATTACCTTACACCTTCATCGCGCGATCTCAAGTCGAGGCTAACTATAAGAAGTTGTGTTTAAACACCTACAACTTTCTTTTACCTCGAAAATTTAACTCCATTAGCATTTATGGCGCCCCATAAACCAATCAAGACAGCAATACGTAACTGGAATTCAAAGTACACTGAG
>JADFUC010001778.1:0-77320 GCA_019722365.1 Lithospermum erythrorhizon | reverse complement strand
TCAATTTGTACTTCGTTCAGTTACGTATTGCTATAATCTTTTGATACCAATTGTATCTTTTGCAGAGACTATAAAAAAATCATATATCCTCTTAAATTTCCCAAATATCAATAATATTTGGACATCGACCTGACCAAGTATAAATATGCATTTGTTAGAAATATGAATATTTAAAAATAGAAACCCGACATCGACTTCTTGATATTGTTGATCTTATCATTTTTGGATTCTAAAACCATCACGAAAACTCATCTTATTAAGTCAGACATTCTTTATATTCGAGTTTGATTTGGAGTATTGGCCATAGGAATAATATGACATTTAATAATTGTTTTGTTTGAAGTAAGATGATCGAAGTGGTTGATCAGGAATTTAACAAGGGAGACTGGACTTTAGCTTCTTCATGGAAAGATTACAAATCAAATAAATACTCTCTCGAACAACAGACCAAATGACTTCAGGCAATACTTCACAATTCAATTGTTGTTTTTCCTCTTTAAAGCCACGCATCCAAACTATCAACATCATTAAGTTACATACCTAAGTATTGGATTATGAACAAATATTTCAAGAAAATCTAAGATGTAACTATTGGAAATCAATAGTTATTGGTTTCATTAATTATGATCATTGCGATAGTATTATAATAATTCATTTACTAGTTTAGTGAACAAGATTATATAAGCAGACATTCAACCATAGTAATTGTAATTAAGTCGGGAGTTCTGCGATAATACCGGGGTTATGCCGAGATTGCTAGATCGCGTACATAGCAGATTATAATAATATTAATGGTCTATTATATTATACTGGCGGTATTATCGGCCTCGTCATACATAGGTGGCGGATTGAATTATATTTATGTATGAAGTAAAGCAGTGCGATAAATTGAAAGTTGATTGTAATCAGCCGAATATTATGATCGTAAATTTTACATTGGTAATGTAAAATACAAGTGGATAAACCCAAATTAATTAACTAGTCATTTAGTACTTTGATGGTTAGTTGAGCCGTTAGTAACTTATTAATAACTTGTTAATATTTAATTTACTTAACGGTTTAATTAAATTAAATGAGTTGGCTAAATTCACAAACTATTCGGTTGGACATTTAAGGATTTATTTTGAGAACCAACATATAAGCAAAAGGCATATTAGGTTTTTAATAATATAGACACAACATAAAACTTGGCCTCCATATGAGAAGATTTACCCGGCTCTACATTCTAGGGAGGTGAAATTATCAAGTAAAAAACTTGATAGTTTTCTTTGATTCTTCCGTCAATCATGCGTCCCAAACGGAGACCCAAGTGGATTGACCTCTCTAGTGTACAACCAATTAGAGGCATTGTCATTTGTGATGCTAGCAGTGGAATTCAAAGGCTTCGTGAAAGAATTGTTGGTGGCCCCGTTTTTCGACTGCGTTGTAAGTTGCTTATTTGAATATATATGTAGTATATATTTTGTAGTTGATTATATACAATTTAAATGATCTGTATCTTTGTTGTTTAGGATTATGAACAAGTTTTATAGTATTTTCCTTAAGTAATGTGAGCATGTTTAAGTTTTAACATATTTTCGATTATATTAGATTTTTTATTTTATGAATTGAGGGTTTTTAAAACTTGTTTTAAATGAAAATAAACATTTTAATAGGGTTTGAGGCATTTAAAGCGCACCAAAATCCTCCACAGTTTTTTTCTAGCTCATATGATTAAAGATTAATGTTTAAAATTTTCATAATTTTTTAGACGGTTCATCGAAAACAATTTTGGGCTTGAGTATTAATTGGATAATTAATTATTTCAAAATTTTTTATAAAATTTCAATTAGAACAATTCAAAGAAAATTGTAGAAATGTTTATGACTAGAATTTCAAAATTTTTGGATGAGTTTAAAGCTTTCAAATGCGTTTTTATAAAATAATTGAATTAAAATGGAAAAGCGAAAATTTAGCAAAATGGGCGAACTGCGAAGGCCCTCGAAGGCGGCGTCCGGTGGCCAAGCGGGGCGTTTAAGCCACCGTTGGACCGCGACTTCTGGGCCGCCCAACATCCACTGGGCAGCGCGATGTAGGCGGTGGGCGGCGATGGCGATCGTCCATCGCGTTCTTTCTCGGAGGTCTATTTGTTACAAAACCTTACTCCAATTTTTTAAATTTTAATTTAGGTTTTGATATATTATTATCATTTTATTATTATGATATTTGAATTATCAAAATTTATGATAATATTTTAATTCAATAAATCTCTTTCAATATTTATCCTTTTATATATTTATTTATTGAAAGGATAATATCATAGTTACTATATTTAGTTAATTATATATATATATATATATATATATATATATATATATATAAAGATAATTACTTGTAAGCTTTATCTTTATATATATATATATATGAAATAGTATTGTAATAATTATTAGAAATACAATATATTAATACATTTTAATTATATATATGTTTCATGGATTTAATTATGTGGTTAATTTGATTTAATTCCAATCACATTTAATTGTATATTTATGTGATTTGATTTGCAAAATCAAAATGAAAGTTATTTATATGATTGTCAATCACGTATTTAAATTTGAATTTGATCGAGAGTAATTAATCGAACCTCGTAATTAGCATTTATTTCATGTTTGTGCATGCTGTGCATTTGCTTAATAGCATTGATGATGTTATTTGGCGTTATAGGTCATTTATTCCATACCATTTAATGTATCTATTAAATATGTATTTTATGTGATTTAATTATTACATTATACAACGTAAGCGAATGAAAGGGGATATATTAATATGACCTATTTTTGTATTTTTATTTAAATCTGATTATGCGAATCGTTTATTCGTTATGCTTGACAAACAGGTCGTGTTATTTATTTATTTATTTATTTATTTGTTTTTTCGCGGCGCGTCTTGTCTTAGTTGGGTTAGTATTAAATAAAGGTACTGCGTGGACTAATTGAAAGCAGTTTCACCGGAGATAACATGGCGAACTTGGAAGTTTCCTAAAGCTGAAGAATCTACAATTTGCGGCAGCAAATGTGTTGTGATAGGACGTCATGTTAGTGTTACACTTTCTAAAGTGTTGTAATAGGTCTATATTTTTAGGGTCATATCATATACCTCCTGAATGAGTATTATTTATTTTGTTTTTATGATGTCACGTATTACTTGGTATGTGTTGTCTGACATGTTCAAATAATATTAAATAATATTAATCTCACCTACAAATTTAAGTAAGTATCCCGATCCAATTTTAAGTTGTGCAACTTATACATGACTATTGGGCATCTTGTGTTGGCGGTGTACTAGTGTCGTCGAGTTATGACAATGTATCATGTTGAAGTGATTTTCTTAGCGTTGTAGGCTTTCGGATGATCGTTCCCAGAAGTAGCAATTGGTTTAATTGGTTGCTTAACTGGTGATTTCCACTAACGTTGTGGGCTCGGTGATACACTGTCGCGTAGCATCCTGTTAGGAGTGTTAGTGACCCAAGAGTTGTCGTGGTACACAATTGATTAGTTAACTTACTATTGTGTTGGGATTCAAAATATTGCAGTGTTTCCATTTGGATTCAACCACTTATGAACTTAAACTCTGTGTACATTTACGTGAGATTTGATGCAGTATAATATTTTACCATTTATTTGAAAATATGTCGATTGTTTTTTGAGCGCACTATTTGTATTTGCATGTTTCCTATTATGATTGACACACTATGATTACCTATTTGTTCAACGATAGAGTGGGCAATTTAAAACATAAATTTATTATGTGAAATAAAACAAGTTAAGGAGAAATCCATAAACTTTGTGATAATATAGTGTTATACATGCTAATGCGATTTCCTCCATAAGCCATTGAAAATGGTTGTGTGCTAATAAAAGGACAAACATTGAATATCATAATCATTTAAGACTTGACTTGATCATGTAGACACGTTACATGAACTTAGGTTCAGGGGAACGACGTCACATGATGTGATTGAGAGGTACTTAATTTTGATCTCAATTAAAGGTGATGAGGCTATAAAGACTAATATATTTACATTGTCTCTTGCTTATATACAAACATTAAATGTTTGTAAATCAAATAAGCAATATTTTCTCTTGCCATGCTTGTAAGTTGAGTGCATAAGGAATATAGTTTGAAATGTAACGAGGAGACACTAAAATAGAACAATATGAGAACTTTGAAGCGAAGATATTGAGTAGACAAAACATCCACCCACAAAGCTTGTCTGAACCTAATGTCGCTTAAAACAAATTTCCTCGAGAAGGTACTATGGCAATCACGAAGGATTTGTTTCCCAGGATACGATGGTGTAAAACCAACACTGCCTTAGAAGCACTCTAAGCAGTGTATAGCGAACCGAGAAGAGCAAGAACTATCACCAGTAAAATATTTTGTTGTTGTGTAAAATGTATTTCGTTTTTCATGTTCCTCAGATGGAGAAGATGGTTGGCTTTTGTAGATGAGGCGTGGGAGGTGATCGGTCCTCAATTACTCAGCTATTAACTACGTAGTAGTTAATAGATGATACTTGACCAAATGAATGTCAACCTCACAGCTATTCGGCTTCAAAGCGGAAGAATGTCAAAGGTGTTGGAAATCAATGATTAGTTCCACTTTTATTATGCCGTTGCGACAATTGTGTATCAATTCATTTACGGGTTGGTTAAATGTGATTCTTGAAACTTAGTGTTCACCTTAGTAATTGTATATTACCCTACTTGTGGGTTTTCATGATGAATTTATGTAGCGACCCGCCCCGAATTGACTTGATCTGAGTGAGAATCGTATAATCCACGAACACCGAGTCACCATCTTGATAGACTGACTCGGTTTTTAAGAACTACGCATTTTATCCAAAATTTGATTTACAATTAAAATTCTAGAAAAAACAGTTTTTAAAATTTGCGATAAAATCGAGGTGATGTCAACAACGACTCTATATATATAGAGCATATCTCAAAAAACGATAATGCCGGCAAGGCTACAATTGAGGAGTAATACGTATCCACGAATACAAAATAATTACCGACAAAGGCTTAAACGCTGAAATGAAAGCTATGATAAGCGGTTGACAACACAACAAAAGCGAAACGCGGATCTCGACCACCCGATGCTCACAGCCACCAATATAAACTCTCAATGACCTCGACTGTGCCGCTGTCGACTGGCGCCGTGAAATGCCGCCCCAAGCGAGAATGCGGTGTAAACCGCGAAGCTTAGTGAAAACTTAACCGCAGGGGTGAAACTTAAGCCATATGAAATAAGGCAGGTCAAAGAGATATAGTAGTCAAGCAGATAGTATGTATATACGGGGTACCTAATAAGGCCATATCGCAAGAATTCAAAAGAGGTCTCGGGCATAACGTGTCGAGATATAATACTAAGTACCGATAAGGCACACAATCACCCGAGAATAAGATTGCAGAGACTCAACTAGCGACTATAACTCTAGTCGTAGACCATCATCTCGTATCTCCTGTTATACCAACCTCTAATGCGCGTCTTGTTGATCCATTACCTGCAAGAATGGACCAATCTCGCTAATAAGCGGCTCTTATACCGTAGTATAAGGCCAGCACCAACAATGCACACAACAAAGGGGTCATAGATAACAGCGCGCTCTTATACGAGAAGTATAAAGGCAACAGCATTTTATCTTAGAAGTATAAGGCCAAACCTCGATTATACGTAGTATAGGCCAAACAGCAGCTTATACCGTAGTATAAGGCCAAACGCCAACAATGCACACAACAAAGAAGTCATGAAATAATCACACCGCTCTTTATACGAGTATAAGGCCAACATGTTTTATCTGCGAAGTATAAGGCCAAACCTTTTGCTTATCTTAGTAGTATAAGGCGTAGTGTCGCATATCACACGCAGGGAAGGAAGTCGCATAACACGATCATCGAACTATAGGGTCATATCCTAATACTCAAGTCACCTCCAAAGTCAAGCATAACTCCAATGACGCTCCCAACTAACTACTCATCCCCGAACAATATCAAGCTTGCTTCATCGTCTCGTAATCAAACATCAATCGAGAGAACCGCCGGCAGAATACGAAACAAAGAAGTCTGCGAAGCAAGGCCATGGAACCTGAAATGCGACAAGGCCACATAACCTGAAAGCGTAAGTTGAGAGTTCAAACATTACTTTTCGAGCAAATCTTGACGCCACAGAAATACAATCACATAATCATATCATGGCTCACGCTTGAATGAATCACACGTAATCATACCATGATGGCATGTTTCACGCCCAATTTAAAGTAAGCACGTAATGTAGCACCCGTGAGATAGTACTACCGCCTCTGCTTGTTCTACAAAATCTCCTTGAAATCACAATCATAGTAGCTACTTACCGCGTCAGCGCCTTAATTCAAAAGAGCTGATGAGAATTGATATTCAACAGTGATCTTTGAGTTTGGCGATAATTGAAGAGAGAAATGGAAGAAAATTTC
Organism: Lithospermum erythrorhizon; assembly: GCA_019722365.1. NCBI lineage: Eukaryota > Viridiplantae > Streptophyta > Magnoliopsida > Boraginales > Boraginaceae > Lithospermum > Lithospermum erythrorhizon. The sequence continues at coordinate 70,830 of JADFUC010001778.1, read as the reverse complement.
AAGGGAGGGGTGGAGAGGGGTCTCGGCCAAGAAGAAGAAAGATTACGTGTTTGTGTGATGTGTTGGATAAGGATAGAGAAGATATTAAGAATAGCTTGAGTCCCGTTCAGTTTGGTTAATTTCTCCACTTCAGGTACTTAAATCTCAATGGCTTAGATTCCAAATATAAATTTTTCATGACACAAACTACTACTCATATATCTGAGTGTCGGTCGTCGATCTTCGAAATTATTTATACTATCTCCGGGTCCCATACACCGGCCAATTTTTTTTTAGCGTAACGGGTTATTAATTTAAGGGGGTTATATGGCGATTGTTAGATGCTTACTCATTAATCATTATAATAATAGTAATTGAGAATTAGATTATTATTATCGACTTACTATTATACGAGCCTAGAAAGATTAGCGTATGTCTGATGATATTCGAATTATATTTCATGCATGAAATTAAACAAGACTTGTATATTGAGAGATGTATCTCAATATTTATATATTTGTCAAATATATATTGAAAGAAGAACATCAATTGGTTAAACTTTTTAAGTTTAATCAATTAAACAATTGAAATTGATGAATAAGCGATAAGTTGACCGATAGTATTTCGTTAGTATTTTAATTGACTTGTTAAGTTGAATTAAAATGGAAGAACTGCTGGTGACTCGTTATTTGATTAAAGCCATAACGATTCTAATTAAGTTAACGAGTTAAACTAATTTCTTAACGAGTTGCTTAACGGTTGGGATTAGGTTTTGGTATTTAAAAAAGAGAAAGGGCAAGGTTTTCATTTCATAAAAAAACTCTTTGCCTCATAACTCTCTCAACGCCCACTACGAGAATTGGAAGAAATTTTTCTCTTCCAATTTGTTCCTCTACAACTCTAGCAAGTTCAAGTCTACGGATTCGTTTCCCTCTTGGTGTGTGCAATCTAGAGGACATCATTTCGGTGTTGGACAAGCTTTGGAGAAAGATTTTTGAGAACTACTCACGTGAAATTTGTGGGTTTGGTTGTTCGTCTTCGGCTATGATATAAGTATCTCGTTACTCTGGCCCAATATTTTCTTTAGATTAATATACATCATTTGAGGATCCGGGATGTATGGTTTGGTTTTATCCACGAATGAATTAATGCAGATTCTAACAAAGGTCTCCAAACCTTTGGGGTGCAAAAAAAATATTTAGATTTTGGGTGTAGTATTTTTATTTGAATCGAAGACCTCCTGACACCCAGGCCCGCTCTCCCCGGATTAATATATATTTATATTGCCGAATAACATTAACGTTGTCCGTTGCTTTGATTACTTTCGTTTCTAATCTTCTGAGAAACATATAAAAGCGATTCAGCCAGCCTTTCTATGTGGTAGAATGGTGCCTTAATTTTGAATTCCAACATATCCAACATGTTTGCATATACCGTAATGAACCAAACCATTCTTTTCTTTGGTAGAAACGACATCTTACATGAGTATTGACGATACTGCTTTGGCGAAGTTCTCATGGAGTGTATCCATTGTGCATGGAACACCCAGTTACGTGAGTTGTTTCCCCTGATAATCGCCCCATTTTTCCCTCTAGAAGCGGCCCATTTCCCAGCTCGCGCCAGGTGACTTCTCTAAGTTATAGAGTAACGTGATCTTTCTTTCACATGATCCACGTCGATCTTTGTCGAGAGTCATTAGGCTAAGCTCGACCTATCACTAGGTGTCGACATTCTAAATCCACAGGAATGGGTGAGATTCGAACCCATAGTGATTTCAATTATGATTATAATTAGGTTGTCCATTGAACTAGATCTTGGGATCTCCGATTCGACTAGGATGGATTTTCCTTCGTAATCATCTTATTCTATGGGCTTAAGTCCCATTCCTTTTGATGATTTCTCAACTAGTTCTCTATTTAACCCTTTGGTTAGTGGATCCGCTATGTTATCTTTTGATTTGATGTAATCAATACTGATAACTCCAGTTGAGATTAATTGTCTAATGGTATTATGTCTCCGACGAATGTGTCGAGAACTTCTCTAATACGTAAACTGTACCCTTCCAATTGTTGATTAACTATCACAATGTATATAAAATGGAGCACGGTCTTCCCGCTCGTGGATGTCCTCTAAAAATAGGAGTAACAGTTGACTGCCACCAGCTTTGTGTATCTTTATGAATTACGATTCCTTAGTGGACCTAGAATTATGCTTTGTTTGAGGACTTCAGGGAACACGAGGCGTACTGCCGAGTAAACACATACCCACTTTCGTGGATTTGGAATCCTTCATATTAGATATCCAATTAGCACGTCAGCTATATCCTTGAAACGGCGAGGATATTGTATAATGTAGCCCGTAATCACAGTATATACGAGATATTTAGCGCTCATTCTATTAGCACATAATGAGTCATGTGTCGAGGATTACTAGTAAACCTACTTAGCTTGTTTACGGTGCCCAGGAAATATTTGGATGAGTACATCATTAAATACATGAGGCTCCACATTATTGAGAGAGTACTCAAGTTGGGAATCACGTTTGTTCCGTGTCAGTGATGACATGTCGATAGGAGTTTTTGACATTCTGAATCACCGTGACCAAACTTACTTAATATTGTGTCAACATAGTGTGTTTGACTCAACGTTAATCCATTTGGAGTTAAGTAATAACCTTAACTCCCAAAATAGCTATTCGGCGTATCTTAGAAATAACCCGTTCACAGAAGGAAAAAAAATATGGTATATATCGTTTGGTGGTAGGACTCGGAGATAGTATAAATACTTCGGAATAAAATCGATATACGAGACTAATATTAATGGTAGTATTATATTTCACGGGTAATATTATATTTAGAATGTTTTTCGAAATTCGATTCTGAGTGGAGAAATAAAACCCTTGACCAAGCGGGACCTTCTGTTTATCCTAAATTTCTCGCCACCTCGTCATTCTTATATTAAATCCAAAAAACCTGACCTTCTTGAAGTGGCCGAACCTCCCCGAAGAAGAAAGATTTTTCTTCCATTTCATCTCTTCATTTGTTCTTTCCGAGATCTTAAAATCCTTTATCATCCTCCCTTTCATTAAATGCTTACCCAAGGTAAGAAAGTTTGAAGCTTTGTGATGTTTTCTTAAGTTTTGGAGAGTTGACTTTTGTTGACTTTGAATTTTGGGACTTTAAATGGTATAAGTTTCATCTAAGCTTATGGATTAAAGTGATTTAGAGGTGATTATAATAAATATTTGATACGTTTATGAATGTCAACTAAGTATGTTAAGTAAATTGGGGATAAAATGTTGATTTTGAGAGTTGACTTTTGTTGACTTTTTCCAAATTTCCTTAAATGGTATTATGATGTTATGGGACCTTAATATAGTTGTTTTGAAGTATAAGTTGTGATTTTGATGTTGATTGGAAGAGAGTATGTTGAGATAGGATTTTGTAAGTTGATTAATAATTGGGTTTTTGATTAAAGGTTGTTAGAAATGGATTAATTAGTTAAGAATTGATTAGAAGTATTTAGAGTGTTGGAATTGGAATTCGGAGGAGGGGCTGAAATTATTATTGAGGTGGTTGGAATTTAGTTGTTTAATTAGTACCGTTTAAAATGCGGCGTGGTAATATATTTTCACCTAGAGTTGTTAAGTTGATAACTATAATTGTTATAAGTTGGATAGTTAAAAATTAAGCAGGGGTTTATGAATTCATAGTAAGTAGTAGTGATATATTTAAGATTGTTTTTGATTAGGCGTGGAGTGTGGGGAAGCTTGACACTTGGATTAGCTAGGCGTTTATTGTTGTTAGGCGAGGTGGTATTTATCTCACGGGTGTAGAATTAACTTACTGACTTGTGAATGTATATATGTATGTTTTATTTTTGTGTTGATTATGGTTGAATATGAATTACTGTTGGATATGGATTGTATGTTGTTTTGTGAGTCATTGAGGTTTGAGGTGAAGTTGAGTCGTATTAGGATAAGTGGTTTCGGTGTTTTGGTCATTTTGGATGTTTAGAGTGTTTTGTTGGTTGAGTTGGTGTAGGATGAGTTGTATATGGAGGTTAGTGATGTATGTTGAGGATTGTATTATCCGATTATTTGCCTTATACCGGTATAAGTGTGGTGTTTGCCTCAAGTACCTCGTTCACAGTAGGCGTTGTTAGCAACCAATCGACGGGCATAGGACTGCCACAGGGTTGAGGTTGATTATATGTGCATTCGTTGTAGAAATCCGGATTTATATTGAGTTGATTGAGTGTTTAGGGGTGAGGTTGAATGTTGAGTTGATTGAGTTGTTTAGTTGTGGGCTCGAATGTTGAGTTGATTGAGTTGTAGTTGTGGATTTGAGTAATCTTCCAAAAGTAATTTCTTTAATAGTTGTGGAGTTGGATGGTCTACTAGGTTGGTCGTGATGCCTTATTGTGTTGGTTGATAGAGGTAAGTCGTGGACTCGTTTAGGTATTATGCTCATTGATTATCATTTTATTTTTCTTTTGCTCGGTATGTTTATGTTTAGTTGACGAGCTTATAAATTTATGCATTTTGATAATGAATTCACTAATGACTTATATATTATGGCCTTACGTTGTATAACATTCTGTAATACTCATATATCCTATGCGAAATTAATTATTTTAATTACAACTAGCGAGTGTGGGTTAGTTGCCCTCTTGAGATAAGTATTCACTAAGCCGCTTGACTTACACCCTATTCGCTAAAGGCAGCACATTTTAAACACATGGTTGGCCAGGTGGTCTTCTGTGCGTATTCGAGATACATTCGGTGATCGTGCCTTAGAGCCTAGGTGGCCTTGGGGTGGTAGTTGATCACCATGATCTTCTTGTTGTTTATTATGGATTCGAGATTCTTCTATTGTATTATTTCTATTTAAAAGAGCGAGTTGTATGTTGATATTTGTACTTTGAGTCGATTATTTGTATATAGGTTGTGTTGTGGTTAGGAAACACTATGATGAATCATTGCTAAAAGCTGTTCTTTCGGATGTATTTTATTTATTGGTTTATTCCGGAACGGTGTGTCTTTTAAATTTGAGTCATCCGTCGATTTGGTGACTTTGGTGTCGAGTTTGGATGATTTTAACCTTTCGGGCGGCGACACAGGCGGGTCGTTCATGTCCCAAGTCCTTAGAAATGTCAAATTTAGAATTGACATATCTTTGTTGACTTAATCGTATTGGAATTACTTCCGGCCGTAGGCATGTCGTCAGCGTAGAGGCACAAAACCACATATCCATCTATTGTGGTCTTCATGTAGACACATTCTCATATATTTATCTTGAAACCATTTGATAACAAAGTCTTGTCAAACTTATCATGCCCGTTTCTTTGGCGCCTATTTGAATCACAGCGATTTTACAAGTCTATAAACATTATCTTCCTTTCTCACAGGAACCCGCAAACCCCTTGAGTTGTTTCATTAGCATATCTTCATATAATTCTCCATGTTGAAATATTTGTTTTATCCATTTGGTGTACTTCAAGATTACGCAAGCGGCAATCATATATCGCTCGTATGGATGTAATCACAGTAGCAGTGAATAAGTATCAAAATAATCTAGTCCCTCGCACAATACGTTTACAAGTGACTAGTCTTCCTTTATACTTATCATTTGTTCCATCAGTTCATCTTCCTCTGAAGATCCATTTTTGAGGTCGGAGGCTTGCAGCCTAGAGGAAGATCTACAATTCCAGTATGATTTTGAAGAAGATAGATTCAATTTAGCTCTGATTGCTTCTTTCTATGAGGCCTTTTCAATTTCGAGCTCTCTTGCTTCATCGAGGTTCAACCTCAACTTCCCTCGCTATCTTCATTTATAGTGTCACGGTTTCTTCTACGTTTTGCATCATCGGAAGTCACTTCTTTATGGTATCTTTCGGGATCGACCTTGAAAGCTGCCTCTTCTTTAGATTTTTTAGAGGAAAAATATTCTCACAAAGAATGTTGCATTCTAGACTCTATTATAGTGTTTTTGTGAACTACGGAATTCTTGATTTGTACACAAGAAACCAATAAGCATTACTATTATGTTCGTACGAAAAATCGAGTCTCTTGTCTTGGGTGCTTGCTTAGGAGTGGAACCATTACTTTGTAAGACAACCCCGCCTTCAAATCCTTTGTGAATTTAGTTTTCTCGTTTTCACAACTCATAAGGTGTCTTATCCTCATTTCTGATAAACCTTATTGAAGGTAGTTTCTTGTTAAAATAGCTTCCCCATATGTGGTGGCAATCCTGAACATAAAAGAGATTCATCGTCTCTTTCAGTTCTATTTTTCTTTCGGCAATCTCATTCGGGTGTAATTGAATAGGGTGTGTTACTTCATGTACTATACCGTATTTGTGAGCAAACCAGGACCAAAGGTGCAACATATTCGCCCTACATACGCTCACGACCACGCGATTTTCTTATCAAGTAAGATTTCTAACTTAACTGCTTTATTCTGATAAATTTTGTACCGCCTCATCTTTACTTTTTAACAAGTAAACATAGCAAAACTTTGTGCTATCATTAACAGATATTTGTGGAAATAGCAGGTTGCCTCCCTCTTGACGGTGTTGAACTCATATCACATACGTCGCTATGAATTAGTTCAAGAGGTTTTGAATCTCTTATAATTGCACTTAAAGGCAATCTCATTCTTAACCTACTTGCACAAATTTCACATTTGTACTGAATCAAATTAGTTTTGGTACAATCATTCTTCATGAGTTTTTCGAATTAAAATTGTTATGTCCTAATCTAGTATTCCATAAATTATAAGACTCAATCAAATAAGCGGAAATAGTAGCCACTTTATTGATATTATTATTATTGGCAGTTGCCATTACATTCATTTAAACAGACCATCGAGTACATATCCTTTCCCGACAAACATTCCTCCTTTGAACAAAATAAACATAAAATATACTTGACAGAGAAACCGTTTTGCTAAGCAGCTTGACGAGAAATGAGATTCTTCACAGCATTTGGAACATACAAGGCGTGATTCACCGTCCTTAACTTTCGATGCATTTCGGCACAATAGATCTTTTCGCCCTCAATGTTAAAGTTGAGAGTTGTCCATATACAACTTTTCACCATTTTCTAAGCTTGAGATTGGTGAAGAACTCTTTAGGCGAGCAAATGCCTTGTAGCGATATCAACCAGCAGCTTCTACCGGGTTCGACCTACCCAGTTTATTCGAAACCATAGCCGACAAGTTCGTAATAGAGACAACTAGTTAGTTTTCATCTTGTTAGCCTGTGCATTTTCCTTTTCTGGGGAACCGACACTCACTAGACTTATGTCCTTTCTTTTCTAATTGAATCATTTCCCATGAAACTTTTCTTGAAGGTTGTTCCACAACACTTGGGTACATATTCTTTCTTCTTCCCTTTGACAGCCCTAGAGCTTGAGCCAATCTCCATAGCATTTGCTTCGCTTACGTCACAAGCTTGGACACTAGCCACATAGTCATTTCCTTCCTATTGTCTTCTTGATGCGAAGACGTAAAGGCCCTCTTTTATAGTCATCTCTTTCGTTTGTGTTTGAGAGTAATTCTTGAAATCTTTCTAACTAATGCGTGGATTTCTCAATTATAGAAACCACACCATCCCCTCAGCCTAAATTATAGAAGATCACCTCTAATTCTTGAACTTGACTATTTATAGATTTTCCGCTCAGTCATCTTATAATCAAGAAATTTCGGCGACCAAGCACATGACTCCGCCATCTTGCGTTACGTATTTGTACTCACAGAAGCGTCCCAGCCGGTTGGTAGTTGGGTGAGTTCGATACACCGATAGAGCATCATACAATCCATTCGGATAAATTCCTGCAATTGGTCGGCGTAGCTATGCCTCAACAACGGCAACCACTTGAAGGTTTGATTGCTTCTTGGAAGACTTTATAGACCTCGTTGGTCAAAATTTTTGTGATTCATGGTTGTGAGGTAGAACATCATTTGTTTCTCCAACTTTTAAAATGCTTTCAGGAAGGTGACACCACCATCAGATTATTAAAATTCTATGGTAGCAAGACAGACCACTTCGAAACAGGAGGAAAAGCTCCGGAGAACTTTGTCGACGTGGTGTGTAGAAACAACAACAGAGTCAACCATCGAAACGTTAGCAGCAGAAATGTTTGATGCATCAATAGTTGAGTTATCAACAACAGAGGTTTCAATACCACTTGAAGCCATCTCAAAGTTGTTTATATTGCAGCTATTGGAATTTGTTTTAAGTATGAGAAGAAGACACTAAAAAGCGAAATATAACGAGAGAACTTTGAGCAAGAAATCGAGTAGACAAAACATCCATACCTGAAAGCATTGCAAATACAATCTCCTTAAAATAAATTTTATCTCTACCGAAGGTGCTAAGGTAATCTGAAAGTTTTTCAAAGGATACGATGGTATGGAAACCAACGCTTTGACCTTAGAAGTACTTTAAGGTGTATAGCGGCAGGGAAGGCAGAGCTATCACCGATGCAAATATTTTGTTTGTTGTGTAAAATGTATTTAGTTTTTCAGCGAACCTCCCGGATGGAAATGGTTGACTTTTATAGATGAAGTGTAGGAGAGGTGATCAGTCCCTCCATTACTCCCACTATTAACTCTGAGTAGTTAATAGATAACACATCAAATGAATGTCAACCTCTATTTATTGACTTCAAAATGGAAAAATGTCCAAAGGTCTCCAAACGCTTTGGGGTGCAAAAATGTTGATTTTGGGGTGTAGTATTTTATTCCGAATCCAAAGACCTCCCAAAGAGACCCCCAAGGCCCTAGGCCCGCTCTTCGGATTAATATATATTTATATTATCCAAATAACATTACTGCGTTTGTCCCGTTGCTTTGATTACTCATTTCTAATGGAGCCAACTATATAAAAGCGGTCACCATGCTATATGTGGTACAATAGGCTTGCCTTAATTTTGCTTCTTATATCCAACATGAAGTTAATGATTAATTTCATCATTTAAACAGTGAACACCAAAGAAGGATATTTAATAACACTTAAAAAATAAAGAAGGTTTGATAAAACCTCGTATCTCAAATTATTTGCTATCGAAAATCGTGATGTAAATTATGGCTAAATTGCGGTGTCTTAGATACTATTTTTGACTCACATGGTTTTAGATCATGATTGAACTCTTGTGTAATGTTGAGTGACTATGTTATAAGAAACACAGTTCTAGATAGTTGAAATTTCAAACTATTTCTTTGACATAAGAGTAGAAGTGGATGTCGTACCAATATGGACATGCATATTTCACTCTATCGGGTGATTACGATAAGAGGAATGTCATTCTATTCTTCTTGAAAAGTCTTTTTGAATAACAAATAATTAAGTAATACATGTGAAAATGAATTTATGAGACTTGAGTTCAATCTTGCAAAAGATAAATTAGATTGACTCTTCTTAGACTTGGTGGAAGATACGTAAATCTTGGTTTACTAGACTTGGGTTCAATCTATCGTTAATCTTGGTTTGGTTTGATAAAACCTCATATCTCAAAGAGGTTTGCGTTAGACGTACAAGTTGATGGATATAAGTCATTGAATGATACATCCGAATTGATAAGAGTATGAGGGAGGACCATATAAATACTATCAAGTTTTGAATTAAGTATCATCGACATGAGTAATGTATTATCCGAGGAATGAGACATCATTATGATCTTAAAAGCGTACTTCATAAGATACATAAGTAAAGAATTGTGTTTAATGAAGTTAAAAATTAATGGATGAAATCTTTCAATTTTGTATACCAAAGTAATTTTTCATTCACCTTAGATGTGTCATTGAAGCGGACATAATTTAAAGCGGGGTCTAATGGTGAAATTATGTTATCATGTACATAATCAAAGGAAGTGGTATTTATTTTCATCTATATAAATAATTTATTGTATGTATAGTATCTTCGTTATATGAAATATAAAAGGTGGGAAATAAATATATGACTTGAATGTATTGAGTGGCTCGCTAGGAGACTTGATCCGATTAGAACCTTCAGTTATATCAAAGAATATTATGTGACAAATCTGATGCATTGCTAATACAATGCAAAGATACATGATGTTATGAATAAATTATACTCTATAGATGACTTGAGGTCATCAGGTGAAATAAAATTAGGAATACGGTCAGTATATAACTTCCGCATATTTACCTTCACAGATGATAATGATTACCAGTAAGAAAGCGTGTTTCCATTAAGTAGACATATAGTCATAAAAAAAAGAATCAAACATTTGATTTTGACCAAGTTGAGCGTATTCATTGGTTGACTATGCTCGTGTCTGGCTACACTCGTTTCTTGATGATTAACCACGTGTTGGAGCATGTGTTTAAGTGAGTGATCGAATAATGCTCCTAAGTATCGTCAGTGATGATGAATACTTAGGGTGTTGTGGAAATTTACATCTCAAAAGCGAGAATAAGAAAGGAAGGCGATTATACTATCGGTATCAAGTTGCAAACTTGAGATTATAGTATAATGGGTTAAGTACTTCATCTTGATATTTAGGTTTATGACATGGACACAAAACATTGCAGTATACACAAAACTTTGATATTTTAATTGAAATCAAAAGAGAATAGTTAGAGGAATGGATGGGTTGGTCTTTACTTGGGCCCCGAATATCAGAATAGTAGCATGGGCAGGTTGTCCCGTAGCAGAAACTATTAGCCAAGTAATTCATGAATATTGATGAGTCTAGTATACTCGGAGGTAGAACTAAAAGCAGATTGATGTACGACATTGCAGGTCAATTTGTATTATTTGTAATGTTATTAAAGAATATGCATTTAACAAGATAGATGTGTTTTAACACACTTTAATTGTGTTGTAAACTGCGATTAGTTAACTAAATCTTTTGCCATAAATGTCCCCGAAATAATTCTTTATATATATCGAACAAGGATTTGTATTGTTACACTTAACTAGTGTGGTTCGACCACTGAGTGTAAGTGGGTATTTGACAAGAAACTGGACCCAGATGGTAATGTCCACAGTTTCAAGACAAAGCTTGTGGCAAAAGGCTTAAAACCCATTTGCCCTTGTTGTATATGACTATATCGGAGATGTCTCAGCCGTCGCTAATTCCGTGGTTGAGGGCCAGCCGAGAGGATGTGAAGCTACTTGCAAGTAGCTCTGAAGTTGGGAACATAATTGTAATCATTGCCTTCAGGCTGCATGTCCTAAAAGGACACAAGAGATCCATGCAGTGAGAGGATCAATGTGTGGACTTGAGCGAATATCTCGGAATTGATATATTCTTCTATGATTAAATCAAAGTTTGATTTCACGAGATCGAAAAAGAAATTGAACGATGCAAGGTTCAGTGGGAGCTAGTTCACCTATTTTACGAAATAAGTAAATGATTGATTGAACAAGGTAATTCTTGTTTCTGATATGATTGTTAAGCGCATTATATGGATGTGTAATTCATTCATGTGTTCTTCTCGGTTGGTTAGAAATAATGAAATCCAAAGACAATCTATAGTTTCTAGAGAGGCAACCTGTAAGTGTTGACAAGAGAACCTCTTGATCTAGAAGCATTAAGATGGCCAATTTTTCACAGTCGGATGCTAATGGTTTTGGGGCAATGGCTTTTGATGACCCGGCGTAGTGATTGATTGATGATCGATTTTCTTGGATCATGAGAGCTTGTAAGTCTAATCAATCTTATGGGCTGTCGATTGCATATGAGAAGGTGGTTTATTGCTACAAAATCATAGAAGATATGTATATCGTATCACATGAATTTTACTTGAAATGTTGAAGTTTAAGCGATTCTTAGACACCGTATATAACTATACATCTTATATGAGCTACGTACTTTGACTATGTCAAGCGATGCGCGCTTCTTGAGGGGATCGAGCGACATATGCTAGGTAACACGGTGAATATAGTAGTAGATGTTATATTGTAAATTTGTCCATCCTTGATATCTGAAAGGTAGATCTTAGAACTTTGAATCGTGGTGATTATCTTGCGCCCGTTGTTGTCGGTTTATTAGTATGGTTCATAGTTCGAGTAAATAAAGTCGTGGGTGTTTCATGATACACTTCTTATCGTTAGCTTGTGACTAGAGATCGTGAGACAAATGAATTGTAAAATGTCGTCGAGGGCAAGCGGAAGAGTTGGAAATTAATAGTTATTGGTTTCGTGAGTATGTCATTCACGACAATTGTTAACAATTCATTTACTAGTTTAGTAGATGAGATTACATAAACGGAACATTCAACATAGTAATTGCCAGTACTGATTGATTCGCGATAATACCCGGTCGTACCCGGTGCTAGATCTATGCATAACGTTATAATAATATTAATGGTCTATTATATTATTATCACATTGCTATTATACGAGCCTACAGATCCACGCACATACCGTGATGTTGTGTATTTCATGTATCAAATAAGCGGTACTTGATAAATTGAGAGTCAATTGTAATCACTTGAATATTGAATAAGGTATTTTACATTGGTAAACTATAAAAATACAAAGTGAATAAACTCAAATTAATTAAGCTAGTCGGTTTAATTAATTTGGTAGTTGAATTGAGCTCGTTAGTAACTTGTTAGTTACTTATTAATAACTTGTTAATATTTAATTTATTTAACGATTTAATTAAATTAAATTAAATAGATTAAACTATTAGGTTAGTGCATTTAGGTTATTTGCAAAAGAACATTATATAAGAAAAGACTTATTAGGTTTTTAGTAATATAGACACAACATAAAACCTAACCTCGTGGAAAGATTTTTAGCTCCCTCATCTAGAGGAGGCGAAAATATCCAAGTGAAAAACTTGATAGTTAGCTTTGATTCTTCAAGATCGATTTCCCCGCGTGTTCTAAGCGAGACCCAGTATTGGATTCACGTCTTTTGGTATTACAGCCAATTATAGGTATTGTCATTGTGATGCTAGCGATTGGAATTCAAAGGAGGCTTCATGAAATAATTGTTGGTGACATTTTCCATTTGTGTTGTAAGTTCTTGTTCGAATATATACAATTTAAATGATCATGTATGCTATTTGTTTATGATTATGAACAAGTTTTGCATAGTATTTTCCTTGATATGACTTTCCATGAAACTTATCAATTCGGTATGTTATTAGAATTTGATGGTGACCTCATGAGCCACCGGATCTTTTGACGCGTTTGTCCTCGATGCGTTCTCACGGGGAATTTTTCCGTGGAGTTTACCCATCCCAATTACTCCTTCTTATGAGATGAGCTTTCGAAAGAATCATCTTGGTGATATGAGTAGTAACAATCGAATCATATCATATGACACTTTTAGGTCGGGTATTACAACTTTTGGTGAAAATGTGGAAGCGTGCTTTGAAAGGCCGTGATGGTTTTGTAGTCAACTCCATCAATCTAATAACGTCTCAAACACGTGTTCCCGGGGCAGGCGTTACATGAGATGGGTCATTTCTATCAATAATCGAAATAACAACAACTGATTTCGAATCAAAATTATACAATGATAACGAAATGTCACGGCCGAGCAAGATTGGTAACTTTATGGTAATGATAATTACAAGATGTTTCCTCCCAACTCCTTCACATAAGCTTTTTATAGGATTATTGTTGATTAGTTACTATAACTATGAAATAATTATTATTGTAACTGATGGATTTTTTATACAAGTTGGGTATATGCACTTCATTTTTATCAGGAATACCCAAGAATGGAAAAAGCTAAAAGTAGATTGGTTGAAGAAAAGAAACAACATTTTATGGCATCCAATAGATATAGATGTTTTGATAATTTGCTTTCCTATCACAAGCTAAGATTTGCAAGATTTTAAAATATTTTAGTACTCCTAATATTTTGAAGGAAGGCAATGTAAACCCAATGACAAACAATAATATATAGGAATGTATTTTGTATCTATAACAAAAAAGAAAAAAAGTCTTTTTTTTTTCCTGTAGTGTAGCATGACATATTTTTCTTTTTCTGGGGATTTTTTGTTTGCAATAGTATTGTCTTGACTTAGAAAAACTTGGATGGAATTCATGGTATAATTTCCTAATAAGTTAAACTTTTTTTGTCATCGCAATAATTCATCGATATTATTTAATTATTGACGTTTTCATTTTTTATCAACGTTTGATCATCATTTACTTTGTAATAATTATATTTTAATAAGTACAACTTTATTAATATAATTGAATTATCTTTAAAAATATTTTCACAGTTCTATTTTATATATATTTATCATATACTCACTTCATTTTTTTAATTTTCGTTTTAGCCAAAGAAATTTATTTAAAAATAAATGTCGTTTTAGCATAATAAATAGCACTCTTATATTTTCAATGTACTTTTTGACTAGTTTTTCTCTTTAAATTAACAACCAGCCAATGATATTGATTCAATTGATTATAATTCTATATTTTCAATGCATTTTAATTTATGTGTAAATGATTAAAATGATAACTAAAAAAACCAGAATAGTTATAAAGTATTTAATGTTAAAAACGATATGTCCATAAATTGAATTGGAGGTAGTATATTTTTGAACTTTTGATTTCTTTGTCGTTGTCCCCACATTTGACCACAACGTCAGTTGACTTGTTCAACAAACTCATCATGTTGTGATAATGGCCATAAAAGCGGCCAAAAAATCAAATTTGTTCAGACCTACCTATCAATCTTATTCCAATTTACTTTATGGATCAGTTTCACACTATTGCATGGATAGCTTACTATTGAATTAATTGCCAAAATAGTTCTAATAATTGAGTTTCATTTGTAATTTAGACTTTATAGTATTATCGGTGCGAGGAAATGAATTAAAATATAATTAAGTATCGAGTGAAAAATTGTGGTCTCTAAACTAACGGAAATGCTAAATGTTAACGGTCAATGCAAAAATATATTTAACTTTGCGCAAAATGATTTTTTTATTAACTTTTGGGACAAATATTTATATTATATATGTTCCAAGAACTTAAACTCAATTTAGATTCTACTGCTCCCCTTCCTTTCACCTAGCATACACGCGCTATCATTTAAGGACCTCCCGCTCTGGCATAGCTGACGTGCTTGATTCTAGT
Organism: Lithospermum erythrorhizon; assembly: GCA_019722365.1. NCBI lineage: Eukaryota > Viridiplantae > Streptophyta > Magnoliopsida > Boraginales > Boraginaceae > Lithospermum > Lithospermum erythrorhizon. Next base: position 55,770 of record JADFUC010001778.1, on the reverse strand, counting down.
GCTCTGTTTCAGCAAGGAATCTCGAAATTTCCCACACGATGAAAATGGTTTTTGAAATGGTTGCTAATTTGGGATTGGGGAGAGAATGAAAGGAGGAAGGGAGGAGAGATATAGAACAATTTATGTTTAAGGACATATATAATTATATTTTGTCAGTTCATAAAGTATTTACCCCAAAGTTGACTACATTCAACGAGCCGTCATAGATAGCTATTGGGAATGCGTGCACATAAACTTTTAAAAATGAGGCTCCGTTTTTAAAACTTTTCTGAGTCTTTAAGTCTATTCTTTTACACATAAAATAAATCATTATGTATTTTAAAGATCAAATCCTTAGACTGTTGTTGTTACCTTGTCAAATATCAATGAAAGCAGCCGTTTATTGTTACAAGTATGTTTAATGTATTTAGTAACAAACATACAAGACTTTTAAATGTGGTGGATAAAACAAGACTTCACATTCATGATTGTGAGAAATAAGAGTTAAACAATATTTTATTTGTTGTTTATTTGTTGTCCCGAGTCGTTTTGTACATGGATAAAGAAAAAATGTCAAAAGTCATTAAAAATATAGAATGATAACTAATTAAAATAATATCATTATTTGGTTGTTAATTTAACAATAAAAAAGTAAAAAGTACATTGAAAATATAGAAGTACAATTTGTTATGTTTTAATGATAAGTGTTATGAAATAAAAAAATTTAGACTATGACGAGTGTTAAAAAACCCGAAGGAAGTATTGGACCATATGAGTTAAATTATTTAATAGATGAGAATACATATATACTCCTCAGTCCCAAAAAAGATTGTCAAATTTGAAACTTTCCACAGTCTTGAATCACGGCTTAAAATATCTCTAATTATACACACGTAAAATTATAAAAACTTGATATTTCAAAAAAATATATTGAAAGCGAATCTAACGAGATCAGCATTACCTATATTAGTTCTTTATCGACTGTAAAATTCGTAGTCGAAAGTTTATAAAGTTTGACTAAAAATAGTGAAATGAAGGCAATCTTTTTGGAATGGAGGAGTATATAAATTTTTTTAAATTTAACACATTTATAAATCACTTCGAACAATACATAATTGTTTTTGGGATGAAACCCAGTACATTAAATAAAAACTTAGACAAAACAGTAAACAGTGGTTGAACCCTAAAAATGAAAAGTGGAGTGCTACGCTTTCGGCATCGTGACTTTTGACATATGATGGTTAAACTGCATCGTCCCGAGAGAAGTCTTCCTCGGCCCGTAAACCTACCGGTCGTAGCACCGACCAAAACCTCTTGCGTCGCCATCGCTTTCCGCTTCGCGTTGTAGCCTATGATAATAATCGCGCGACCACGGTATATAAATTGACATATAGGAGAATCGAACTCCCCAACCTACAAAATAAATGGACTTAGTTTGTGCTAGATGAACCATTGACCTAGGTAATCTGATTTACTTAGCAAGAAGCTTATAGTATACAAAAATATATATGTGTCAGGGGCCCCAAAAATGGGGGCCTATTCTGAAGTGAGCAGGTTACACCGGTGAAGAGCCGACCTTGCATTTGGTATTGACCATTAATATTTAACAACTCCGTTAGTTTAATGATCAATTTGCACCTCGGTACTTGATTACATTGATTATTTGCCCACGGTGTATACGAACCAAATTACAAATGACACACAATTACTATAACTATTTCGGTAATTAACTCCCTTACTATTTATCAACAAACTCTTAAGACCGTCTTCCTCTAATCTTATGTTACGTTCTTCATTATTACTCCATTATAAAAAAAAACTGATGTCAAAACACCGAGAATTAAATGCAAAGAAGAATTTTTATTATTTATTTTAGGGGTACAAAATAAAACCCTTTGTAGGGAAAAATTCCTCAAATGTCTGAGGTTTTATCAAATCGAGAGGATCGTATCCAAACTATGGATCTTTAATCGTTCAGCGGCCGATTTGTGAGATGTCTGACACAACTGACTTGACTTGGTCTTGATAGGAGCTTGGTATGAGCTCGAACGATTTGAGCTTGACTGAACTTGGTTGTAATTTGGATTTGATATAAGCTCTATTAGAATCATGTGTCCTAGTCTTGATGGGCTTGGTAGTCTAGCTTGGATATGGTCAGAGGCGGGAGCACTATCGTGATATTCGTATTGGTTTTATGAACGTCGTGGATCTTGGGCTTTGCCTCCGGTCTATAGCCATGCTGGATGGACTTACTGAGTGAATTGCGGTATAGTGGTGCGATATGGGATGTACCCTTTGTGGTGGGATTTAAGGGATATGACCCAAGTGGGACTGGTAGCTATATAAACTAATGCCTTTGGTGGGACTTTGTAGCTTGATATTGTCTTTGATGGGATTAGATTTGGGATAGAACTCCGAACTTGTAAAATTTGTATAAAGTGATAGCAAGCAGTTATTAATGTCACGGTGCTTGCTTATCTTATATACGACACTTAGTAGCGTGTTATTGTAGAATGAGACTTAGTGAGGATTTGGCCTCACTTGGATTTCGTTTAAGGCTGTGAAACAATGCCAACCCAAAAGCAATACTACATCGGCGCGCGGCCTTACGTAGTGATGATCGATGTGAAGGTGGATTGTCCCAACACTTGTTGATGATCTTACGTCCAGCTGGGCAGGGGCTTATACTTGACGTGTTTCCTACACGGAATTCAGTTATAGGGTGAATGTTTCGATATATTCTATATATGGAACTTGATGAATCAATCTAAGATTTTTAGGTGTTAAATGCGAGTTTATGAATAATCGAGAGCTGTTAGCTTATTCACGAATATTGGCGTTCTTAATCCGATGTCGAGTTTTTCACATAGATTTGCTTCTAACTTAAAAAATTACTGCGTTTGTGTAGTAATTCCACCTTAGAAGCGCCTATTTTATTTTGGAGGTATTTCCAACCACCGAAGTGGTGTTTTCTTCAGTGGTTTAAAATATTTAACTTAGAGAAAATCTCGGAGGTTTTTACGTATTTTGTCAGTGTTTTTAATTATCAATTGTCTTTATTTTTCGAGGTAGGGAGGTTTATATAGGCCTTCGGGCTTGAATACTTTTTTGATTGGTTGGTTAATTTTGGGTGGATCGAAGATCTTAACACGTTGATTTTGAGGCAAGTTAGAGGCAATCGGGATATTTAAGAATTGCACCAAGTAATAAAAAGAGGTGCCTATTTTTAGTAAAAAGAAAGGTTTGATTCTTTTTCTAGAGTCAAACACATTTTCTATGTTGACCCCGACCTTTTGGAGTCTTTATTTGAACTCCACTGCTTCTTTGGGGACCCATTTCGGAACCCCAAAACTTTTGAACCTGATTTGAGGCCCTGGGGCGATTTTAACGTATTAAAATTAGGGATTTTTTAACTCAGACATTAAATTTAATATTCGTTTAATTCGGGTATTTTTCTCGGAAATACTTGCTCGTATGAGGGTTTACATTAAATTTAGGGTTCGATCGGGCACCTGACAATGTGTCTTTTGGTGGCTCGTTTAATTAATTTGATTGAGTCGCCTTAATCATTTTAATTATTTTTAAATAAATTTTCACTATCTACACCGAGCACGCCAAACTTAAAGGCTTAAAACTCTTTTAAACAGTGGTATTATAAATAAATTAAAAATCAGAATAAGGATTTTGGAAGTAGCTTTCAATGAATTTGTACAATAATTTTGGAAGGGTATTATATATTATGGACGAGAAAGTTGTAGAAATAGAATCTATTCTAATATGGTAAGATTTGTGTAGTCCTCTTGAGTTGCACTTGATTAAACACCATTATATTAAAAAGTTGCGGACCTGCTGTATCTAAAATTGTGGTTGAGCTAGGGAAATTTCAATTTTTTTGTGAAAATAAAACTAACAAGAATACAAAATGACACAGAGGCCCAAGAAAAACTTTGGTGTAATAATTGAGGGCTAATTATGCATTTGTTACCATATGAAGAACCAAAATAATCCTGCATTAACATTATTGAGGACTACATTTTACTAGGGATGGAGTGATATTATTGTGAGGTCCGGTGTTAACCAATAGTGAAATTCTTTCTAATATGCTCGATCGCATCTCATAAACAACTATTCGTTCCATTTCATGAAAATTGGATCTATCTACATCCAAATAAAATAGAAAATAAAAAATAGAGTGTAACCTATAGAAAGATTTTATTATTTATAAGTATGTGCTAGAATAAAAATCATTTCGAGAAATCCTTCTAGGTACAAAAATAATTTATCAAATGATTGAGTTCCGACTATCAATCTATTGGTCTCTAGCAGTTAACATTCTGCGGGAATCTTTGGATTCGGTGATATAGTCTTGAACTTGGACTTGAGACTTGAGACTTGGATTTGGGATTTGGATATGTCTTTTGGGCCAAGTGTGATCTGGGCTGGATTTGAGCTTAGATTTTATGTTCGGATGCAGTGCATTGCACGCGTGTGATCGAGAGCTTGATTTGAGCTTGGTTGGAGGATTTGGATGTGAGCTGCGTGTGATCTTTGAAATTTGGATTTGGATATGAAGAGATTGGATAGGAGTCTAGATTTATGTGATGTAGATTGGATAGAGATTAGAGTCTTGAGACTTGGTCTTTGACTTAGATATAGTATAGCAGGGTGCCTTAAGCGACTTTGAATCGATCATGTGTGTTGTATAGACTTGATCTTGGTATTTGGACTTGATCGTGGAATGAGACTTGGTTGGATGGGTGCAGGTTGGGTGCGTAGTAAGAGCGATCCCGTATGGTTAATTTGAGTTCGAGGTGTTTGTCATTGCTCTTGATCTTTGAGGTCTGCTATCTGTGTGGATATCTTGTTTTTAAATCAAGGAGTGCCTTCCCACCGGCACTCGTGTTTCTGACGGACAAACGGGGGCTATGCAGCTTGTATCCTCCACGAATTCTGAGAGGTCTTTGGCTTAATCTATAGTGATTTGATGTGGTCGACTTGATCCGATTCTCATTAGATTTGGATATTAATCTTATTACTCCATTTGTGCGTGAATTAATAGGCACCTATTTTTGGCTCACGAGGTTGAAGATTTTACTGTATTTGTGGTGGTTTTGCACGAAAAATAGCAAACCCGGAGGTTTTATTCTTGGAGAAATCTCTGAGTTTTTTATGTTATATATTCTACCGAGAAGATTTATGTTGTATTTTTTGTTGTTGTGGGTGTGTTATTTTAGGCATAAAAGGGGGGGGAGGGGCTATTTATAACCTTATGCCCGATTGATTGGTCCATGTCGATGGATCGCGATCGTTGATTAACCAAAGTGTGAGGCAAAATCCCAGACCGTCAAATTTGAATTTAATATTAAAATAATATTATGGTGCAAGCTTTTACCGACTAGATTAATCACGGCGCATCAGTTGCTTTCTTGATTTCCAAGTATAAGTTACCTTAATCTTTTTACCTTTTATCGGACCGTCATTTTGAGCCCGCTTGTCCAACAAAATTCCATTTTTGCTACGATTTTTTCTAGTGGTTTAATCACGTAAATTTGAAACTCTATTTTAATGCCACATTATAAAATTAGGTTTAATTTAATAGTAAACCCTAATTTTATCCTAGTAATTAATTTTAGGTGGCTAAAATAACGGGAGGGCAGAAACCCTTAATTCAAACGTGTCCGATTTTTATTGGAGACTCGATCGAAACTATAGTCGCCACGTGTCGTGCGAAATTAGCTTTAATTAATTGGTGTAATCGATCGGCTTTTAAATTAAATTTCATATTAATTTTGATTGATACCGTAAGAGTGAAAATAGGTATCTTTATGTCTTGGAGGGAGTATTTTGTCACTGCTAAGTTCTACCACATTTATATTAAGGATATTGATATTCCAAATTAATCTACAATGCAAATTATATAGAGAAAAATAAATTAGATGGGAAATCGGGGTTGGTTCATCTCTACTATATCTCATACAACCCATTTGTCATCGTCATCATCATCATACATAAGTCAAAGATAACAAATAAATAATATAACTCATATAATAAGCTACTAGGATATTATTGTTAGAACATACATGTCATAGGAAAAACATCAAGCCTCTCCAGGTCATCATCTCTCACTTAGAGCTCTCATGGCTCTTGTTTATAAAACATCGGTGGGACGACATCTTGGAGAAGGCCATAATCAGCAAACTGATGAAGCTGTTGATGATGAAGAGTTGGGGTATTCAACAATGATTGTTGATTATACATAGAGCCAGAGTTGGTTGTTGCATTAGGGTTCATGTTGTTGAATATGTGATGGGGTAGTTGATGTTGAACAATCAAGTCTTGGCCAAAACCTGCACCAAATGGACCATAACGAGGCAACATTGTTGAGACATTCCCTCTAAGGTTTGTGGGAACATGATGGTTGTGTTGCCCTTCATATGTTGTGATCACAATTGTAGGGTCTTGAAATGACCTCTCCACCCTCTTCTTCACAAGACATTTTTGAGTTGTGCATCTATAGTAACTCCTAATAATCAATACCATCAAAGTTTAATTAGTAATAGTTCATCTTTAGATTTATTGATAAAAGACTCTAGGAGAAATTGACCTCCTTCATCGATGTCATCAGTATAGATATGAAACCCCCTAATTCTAGAGAAATAAATTGCAATGTTTAATTTTTCTATCATTATCACTTTACTCTTAAATATACTGACTTAAATGTAAATTACTCAATGTGTTTGTTTTTCTTCGATGGTAATTATTGATTTGATCAAAGATAGTGGTATTAAATTGTATGTTAGTTTCTAGTTATAAATTAGTTTCCTAAAGTGGTACAAACATTGCAGTATGGTCTCCAAAATTGACAAATATCATACCATACATTTATCCCTATTCATTTGAAAATCATACGGCAACTTTTGTCAATTTTTAGGACCATATTATAATATTAGAGCAATTTTTGGACACTAATCTGTATCAGTATAACTATTTGAACTAAATTGCAACATGATTCCATCATCTTGGACCAAATCTGCAATTAACTCATTTTTCCTCATTCATCTTAAAACCTTGTTCTGATTTACATGATAGTTCAAATGTTTCCTTAATTAGTCTTTGAGCAAAGTGAACACAAAAATAATTGTTTGTTATACTTCATATGATATAGAAAATCTATTTGAATATAATGATGTAATTATGTACCAACATTACATTTATTTCATATATAACTGATGATGATCTATATAACTAATTTACTAGATGAATTGTCATCAATATGCATTATTATTGGAACCAACTTCTTGGATTTTTCAGATTCTTCCTTGCCGATACTGCTTACAATTATTAAAGTTACATGATCTTTCAACTATATGAATGAGTATCAAAACTAAGGCAATAAGGCCTTAACAGCACTTGCGTGCAAGAAATTGCAACCAAGTCTCAAGCAAAATTAGTAAATAAATAACTAACTAAGAAACATCAATGCATTACCTTGGGTAGGGGCTGTTTTTAACAGCTTTTTGTCCATATTTTCTCCATCTATATCCATCTTCTAGATGATCAACCTCACTCTTTGTCATGAAAGCAAACCGTGGCTGTCTTTGCTTCTTCTCTGCTTTCTTCTTTTGCTTGTTCCTATTTATTTACATAAGTGTATCATGATTTCACTTTCTGGATTATTTGGAAATTAAAGATGATGATGGCATTTCATGCACTTCTATTATTTTTGTTAAATTGATACACAATTTAATTTTTCTAAAATATAGACACATCACTTAATTCTCGAATTAGTTTGTTGTGGGTTTAGACTCTTACCAATAGATTATAATTGTTGATCTTGGTCAATTTATGTAGCTAGTGAGAAAAGCCCATTGTGGTCCTTTTGACAAACTTTTTAAATAGAGATACAAGTAGTATACATAAGAAAATATATTTCAATAACAAATTTCTTCAGTCATGGTATATAAACTCTAATTTGGATTTGGAATAATTAATAATATAACATATAATTAATAACTAACTTACTCTTTGTTATTATTAGGGCTTTCTCCTCCTTGATCATTATCACCCATCTCTTTTGCTTCCTTCTCTTTTTTAATAAAAATAGTCTTGCTTGAATCTTCATCACCTGCAATAGCTCCCTCGTTCGATGAACAAGAGATTGAGGAGTTTGGTGTCACAACTGTACTCTCACTACCTCCAACAACTAATAACTCTCCACCTTCAACAAAATTCTTTGGCTCTTCCTTCATAACATGAGCAAAGGCTTCAGATGATGATATTCCCAACCCGAAAGCTCTCTCAAATGGATTAAAATCAGAAGATGTTCCTTGTAAACATTCACTAAAGCTCATATATGAAGAATCAAGTATTGGAGTATTATCGATCGATGATGGAGAGCCAAGAACAACCCTATTATTATATGTGAAAGAGGAATTATTATTATTATTATTATTATTATTAGTGTATGGTAACAAGCTAGATCCATCATATCCATTATTATTATTGTTAGTGAATGTTGGGTTGAAGTAAAGATCTTTGAAATCTTGAGACATGAAGGAGATGAAGTAAAATAATCTTAGAGGAGATGTAGAGAGGAGAATAGAGAGAGGTTTGACGAGAACTTCTAAATTTGTGTCTTTATTTAAGCATTGACAAGAAGATTTCATACGAGGGGTCGATTTATTTATTTATTTTATTATTTTTTTCATTAAAAATTGTTACATTTTAAATTTAATAGTTGATTTTCAAATAACTTTAATGTGTTATTTGTTTAAAATATATCAATATATACTTTCAACATATTTTATTAGTATTAATTTGATAATTTTGATTAAAATTAAAATTTTAGATGTCAATTAAGATTGTAAAATTTGTTAATATTTGAATAATGAAAAATAAATTTATTAATATTTGATAATATTTTAGAAACGGATGAAATATTAGAGTATTCGGAGGGAGTCAGATAGGAGGGAGAGGAGAATTCATATCCATCTACTGACCCCCACCATGTAATGAATTATTGTTTGACAAAAGCTTAATATCAGTAATAAAATTGAAAGGTTGTTTCCTATGTCACTGTTGAAGTATCTTTCTTGACTTTCCTTTTCATATTTTAAATGTTTATTGCTTCTAACATGAGATTATTTGATAATTGGAGATAGGCAATATGCCATGCACCTATCAATTAATAATGAATGTGAATGAGATATTGTATCGTACAATTTTTGTACGTCCTTTGATGCTTGAATTGAACCATATTTGACAGCAATAATATATTTTGTTGTGAAAAAATTAGTCAGGGAACTAAAGTTATTAATTTGTTCTCTGTGCATATATTTTAAATTTGTTTACTCTTTTAACCTTTATGAAAAAAGACCTTGGATGGAGTATTAGATATACATTCTACTGGCTAGTCAACTTATTTAATTACTTTATGAGGTAATTTTTTATTTGTTTCATAGAATCAAGTTATATTTTGATCTCGATTAATATAATACCGTAGCAATTCGATTCATAATATTTACATAAATGGTGAGTTTGGTCCCTATTTAATTTGAACACCTTGGACGGTCACACATATGAAGTGCAATACTAATTTGATATTATGTATCAAAGCAGGCTGCTTTAGCTATGGGGCTTCAATGTTTTAAGGAGGCGGGCTGATTATTTGTCAGGATTAAAGAGGAAGGAGAAAGCCAAAAGAAATTAGAGAGCCATCCAAACCTTCACCAAAATATTACATGTGTCCCAAAAATTCATAAAAATGATAATAAACCTATAGCAAAATTAAACTTTAGATGCCTTTGATTGTCCAATTTTTAACGTCTATGACAAAATAGGGACCAAATTACAACATTTGAGTTAATATTGGGGACCAAACTGTTATGGTGTTACTATTAACGATTAAAGTATAACTTAATCACACTTTTAGGGACCAAACTATTACTGTGAAATTAAGTATAATTTAATCACAGTTTTAGGAATCAAACTATTACAGTGAAATTAATTTCACATTTTCAAATGGTTGAATGAGCATTGATATTTGATATTATGTATTATTACTCCTTGTATCCATCCCAATTTAGAAGTATTTATTATTTTCTCCATTCTAATTTGTATGATCATTTTTTCTAAATAATTTTTTTTAAATTGGTTCCACTTTAATTTAAATTTATGGAGAGAAAATAGAATAATGTGAGATGAAATTGTGTTCTCCTAAAACTTTGTTCAAAATTAAAGTGGTCAAATAAAATGGGATGAAGGATGTACTACGGTACAATCATTAAAGTAATTATCCCTGTCCCGGGGCATAGCTCAGTTGGTAAGGAGCGAGAGTGCTAAGTGCCAGCAGCGTAGCCTCTTCATGCGGTGTGGGTTCGAGTCACGCAAGTGGCAGGATCTCGTATTGAAGTGGTTTAAGCGCAAGCTCTCGCCACCTGCCAGTTGAGGCACATCCCGCGATTTACCTCCTCCGTGAAATCCCAGGACAGGGACTCGAGGGGCCGCTAGTATGACGGTTTCATACTTATTAAAGTAATTGTCCCTTCTTAACTCATCTATATAAATTTGATTTTTGTTTCATAAAAAGGTATATATTTCTCCTTTTTGGAGGCATGATACGTACACACCAAGTGCTTATTCGTCCCTCCATTCCTAAATAAAGATTGATTAATTATGAATTTTGATATAAGGTAACTTTAAAATTTATAACTTAATTATTTTTAATATGTAGTATGATATTTGATTAAAATATATCTAAATAAAATATTTTTAACCTATTTTATAATTATTAACAGGATAATTTTTATTCCAATAAAAAATTGTGATTATCAACTAATAAGATCCTAAAATGAATTTGACCATTGAAAAATTCAAATTGGATAATGTTTTAGGGATGGAGATCGCAAGACAGCATAAATAGGATCCCACAAATGAAACTACGATTAACTACATCAATCCCGTGATCTCTGCTAAATTTGGGGAAGCACTATTCACTGGACTACTGATTATTGGAGATAGTAATTATGGAAATTATAGTTCCATTATTATTATTATGGGTTTTCACGCATGTGGGTTTTAAAAGATTCAATTTTATCAAGAAAACTCAAGATTGGATTGCCATCAACTCTGACTTGGCAAAGAAAGCAGATTGTATTTTGTGGCATCCACCTTATGTCGGGTTTTTTTATTACTTGTTATTTTATTTTCAGCCATAATGACAATGTAAGCTGTATGGAAACCAACTAGAGCTGTTAGTGCATATTGTTTGACAAAGTTTTTCGGTGAGCTATCATGTATTTTCACACGTCATGGTTCAAGATCGAAGATTGTATGACGTTTTGCTTTAGCGCATTGACCAGATATTTGGTGTGTTAATCGAGCTGAATATAGCTGAATATTTGTGGAAGGAAAGATTGTGATTTATTTGATCCAAATCGGATCTAAATATCTTAAAGAAGAAGGAAAGAATTTGTGAGTTTGAAGAAGATTGCTCTGAAACTATTTTGCACCAACTATTGTTAATGTGGTAACAATAGTCTGGTTGCAAACTGTGTGTTTCGATTGAGCCTTAACATCGAACTTGACTGTGAAATCTTTATTTTAGACCATAGGCTTCTGGATGTGATCTAGGGTTGAAGGAATTTCGTGGTAATTCATCTTAGAAAAAGAGCAACCCTAGAGATATGATATGGAAAAATTCTTTACCTTAATTGAAGAAATGAAATTTTTGTATGAAAAATATGAAAGCTTTTCTCCATAAAAGGATCAACAAGATTTATTAGAACTACCCCTCACACCCCATACACTTATCTGTAGATATAGGATCTAGGCCGATTGTAGTAGAGCTTTGTTATAAAGTTCCATGTAGTGTATGTGTTAAGAGTTACATAATTGTATTTTGTTGTTGTCTGCGACTGTTGCCAACATCAAGTACAATAGTCGGAAATCTGTAATAGCTAGTATAGTGACAGGATCTCATAATCAGGAGGAGCCTGATATATCAATCACCAAGAGAGAGTTACTCAAGTGAAAGTCAAAAGGAGTCTTAGCTTAGTAGTAGTGTCACGTCAGGGGGAACCTAAGCTTGGACATTGGGTTGGAGTTGGATAGGACGTTTGAGGGAGATAAATCCTTATTTATAAATCACAACCTGTCATACCAATTATGTGTATCATCCGGTATAACAATTTACGGAGCATAATTTGGTTTGGGTCGATTAGTCTGTGTAGATCTGTGTTTGTCACACTGATGTATCAAACGTTGTTAACTCTTGGTACAATAGCGTGTACTGCATTTTAAATTTGAAGATTATATTATATTCCTTCCGTCTCAATTTATTTGATTGTTTAGAAGAAAAAATATTTTATTAATAAAAATCATTGATTGTGTAATTTTCAAGGAGGGGGAAAGATTATCAACCAATTAAAAAAAATATTAGTAGGCAATACAAATTTCAATGCAAAAAGTTGTATTGGTAAATGAAACAATCACTTATAATTAAAAGAGAAATTATACTAGATGATCACTTAAATTGAGATAGAGTACTATTTTTTTAATAACTACTCATAATGTGTTTGATTTTTTAATTATAATAAAAATAAACTCAACTATATAAAAATTAAATAATTAGTCAACATTTCAATAAAATTGAGATGGATACTGAAGAAGATATTGTTTGTATTATTGTGAGTGTTTTCTTTTGCTCCAAAAAAGATGGGCTTGTTTTCTTTTGTGTGATAAAAAAGTCAGCGATTACTATTGCGGTTAGAGTCATAGCCATTGGTCAATAATATCCTTTAGTCAACCTTGCTAAAATAAAGGGATTTTTTAAGGCAGCAAATATAATAACACGTGTCGTTTCTTGGCACCGGCATTTGACTCCAGCCAACATATGACTGGTCGACAGAGGAACAACAATATTCTGGATCACGTGCATATCACGTGGATAGGGGGAACTAAGATAGGTTCATTATTTGATTTATTTGTGATCATTAATTGTTTGAATTTATTGAATTCTTTAAGGTTTGATGTATATAATGTCGATTATTTGATGATAATTCTTGGGAATTTCTTGGCTTTTGAAGGTGGGATGGGAACGGAGGAATCATTTTCATGTAAGGACTCTTGAGACTAAGGACCACTGTGATAAGTTTGATTTAGATTGATAACTTTGTGGTCATTATTAGGGATGTTCAATAAAGTTTATAATTGTTATTTCTACAGAGTATTATTTACAAGGCGGGGTAAAAAAAATTACAATATGGGATAAATGAAAATTTAGAGGAATTAAATGGTATTTCTTGAATTAATAAAGAAAATTATAGAAAATAAACTACGGAGTAACAATTTTAGGATTATATATAGGGGATCATGGCCAAAACTATTGAACTATTTTGGCTAAGCCTATTTCCAAGGCTTGGTTTGTACAAGGCATTACACTTCTTTTCCACTGGCTCCTCGCCGAGTTTATGGAATGTAATTAAGTTACTCTCTCCAAGCATCCATAACATACACTCGGTTGTTTTAATTTTTTTTTTACCCAACGAGACTATGACCCATAAACTGGAAATTACAAGTGAGTGCACATATAATGTACTGGAACTTAAAATAAGCGTGCATAATATACATTCGGTTAATTTAGCTCTCTTTTTGGTGCACATCAACTCTATGACTCATACATTGGAACTTACAAGTAGCGCATGGATCATGTACTCAAAGTTACCAAAAGAGTGCGTACTATACACCAGGTTAACAATTGAACTTTTAACTTCTTCTTTTTTTTGTGACAAACCGGCATCTGCGTATACAATCGAACTTTTACAAGAGAGCCGCCATTTTATCGATACTCTCAAATTCCTCTCAACCTCGGGAAGGGCACGCGATACGCCGTAATAACCCGTTACGTTAAAAAAAAATTCGGTCGGTGGTGGGACCCGGAGATAGTATAAATAATTTCGTAATAAGATCGACGTATCGGCATTCAAGATTATACGAGTGTGAAGTTTATGTCATGGGAAATTTACATTTGTGAAATTGTGTAACCTCCCCGTAAAAACAATGTGACAGACCAACTGTCAATGACTCAACAACAACTATGTAAAGTAGACAATACAAAAACGTAAACACACGCTTGGTAACCCGCCTGCTAAACAACACCTACGCTCGGGAGTGCGTGACGCCTCCGTGAAGGATTCCATCATGATTTAAGAATTACAAATAGGTCTTACTCGAATGCTCCCCCATCTTTCGCCTATTTTACTCCAATCAATGTAAAAGCTCAGCCCCCCCGACTATAACACTCTATCCTTCACTAACACTACTATCCCTAGTAAGTGTAAAACCACAATAATCTTCACTCAAATAAAACCGTTGTAACTGAAGGCCATAGATAGTTGTACAATAAATCCAATGAGTTTATAGTAACACTCCGCATATCTCAAATTCTACACACTAAATCCTCTACACAAAGCTCTATGCTTCAATACAATAAGCATAATAAATACACTCTTGTTTCAAGACCCTTCTTCGTCTCAGAAATGCAGCTTTGCTAATATGTAGACATGCAATGCTTATAAGAAATATTGCTATAAAACTAAAACTTCCATCTTGTACATAATAACAACTTTTCTTTCTTGCAATTAATAAATCATTCGGTCAATATATTCTTTATTTATTTTAGACGCAGTATCTTCTCAAGCTTCTTTGGATTTACAAGTCATGCCTATAAGCTTCTCACCAACTCTCAGATTCTAGGATCCTCCGAGATCCTCTTCAAATATGGTAACAAAATCTCGTGAAAGATTCTGGCCGGCTCTTGGAATAAGCATTACCATCTGTTTAAGGACGGGGTTGGTCGAGACTAGCGAACACTTGACCAACTATAATGCACTAACAAACTCCCCCTTTGGGTAAGTTTTTCGCGACAAATATTCTTAAGAACCCTACACGTCACATTTAGCGTATATACCCGCAAATAGAAAACACAGCGTAAATACCCGCTAATCAACACAAACAAGATGGATTGTTTACGAACACAACATACGACCAACTGTCAATACAATAGTGAGGGACAGATGGCCAAAGACAGAATGTCAATATAAACGAAACTAAAGCCACATACGGCTTACACCACCACACATCCAAAAAGTAACATATCACATGATAACTAAAAAAAACTCCACCATAGGGTTCCTCCATTCCGGACATCTCCCCCTATTTGTCCCAAAAACATAGCCAAAGGACACTAGTTCTGACTTCTGGACAGCAACACGATCAGGCAGAATGATCATCAACACCAACATCATCCTCACCAGTCAGTCCCCTCAGTTTTGCCTCTAACACCGACTTACGAGCCACGCTCGTCTGAATCACCCCGTTCAAATACCTAATCTCCTCCTTCAATACGCACTGCGCTATCGTTGTAAGTGGAGGTGTCTTCTTCAGTCTGAGGTCCCAGAGGTACATCGGCCACATGAGTTCCTTCCATCAGTCTAGGAGTGATGGTAATGACTCCTGGTTCAACTCCCTCAACATCATCGGATGTCAGAATATCATTGTGCTGGCTCAGAAGAATGCTGCAGATCATTTTGGTTATGGGATTTATTTTTAATACGTTGATGTGAAGTGGCATGTTGAGTGATTTGATCAAAGAGCACCCTCCCCATATCGTTAAGCATCGTGTCCCAACCATATGTAAACTTCCAATGCTCGCATACACCGGTGTGTTATGGATAATGGGAATCCAATTTGCAACTCCTACCTTATGCAGCACAACATACTTCACACTTAACTTGGAAGATGGCAGCCCCTTGAACCGCCATGTGTCAACCGCCTCCAACAGCTTACCTCACTATATCAAGAGGTCCAAATTATACCCAAATACGCCACCCCATTAGGTCTTCCAAAGTGATCATTAATCAACCGGGGAGAAAAATCAAAGGTATGATTGCGAAAGGTTACCTTGTGATGATGAGGGTCAGAAAATATCAATATTCTATTATGTTGCATATGAACTCCCCGATGCTCTCGGATAAGTAGGGGCTTGGGTAACCTTCACAAAGGGCCATTTACTCCAGCCTCCCTCAAGAATCCCCATGATGTCGGAGAGTTCTTCTCAAGGGCCGATGACACAACTTCTCAGCAAATTTTACTGGCCGGGTTGGCCACAAACTTCCACCTCGGCCATTTTCCGTGAGTTAAGAGACACATCGTCATGGGAACATCGGCCATTCTCTGAATTCTTCGCTTTCCACCCCGTTCGCTTTTCATTTATCCGAGTTTGCACTTTGCCTTCCTCCTTTCTTTCTATCACAGCAAAGAATATCTTCTTCCATCCGAGTCATCATCAGATCATTGTCTTGTTTTTTCTTGTTCAAAGTGTACCCATTGGCCATCGATGATGTGTGCATGATGTGTGGTATCACCCCGCTTCATCGGCACGCCTTCAACCTCTTTCTCCGTAGTTGCATCACCAAGAACTTTGTGCTCACGAGCAAATTTTTCTGTCAGCCGGCTCTTCTAGCCTCTTGGGCGCTCTTTCTTTTGGATGGGGCTTGCCTCTAAGGACCGGCCTCACTTATTTCTTCGCTTCTCTTCTTGATTTCTTTGTTTCCGAAAAGGAAACAAGTAAGTTTTCATCCAAGGTGTTAGTAACACCTTGAGCATCAACCCCATGAGCCTCTTCAGTCATAGGCTTTGTGGCACCGACTGGGTATGTCGGTGATTACGCCCACAAGACGTGATGTCTTTACCGTATCATTCAATGTCAAGCTTCATTTAAAGTGTTTTTGACACTGTTCTTTCATTTTGCTGGTCCCTCTGCAACATCTGGTACCACATCCTCAAGAAGATAACCGCATCTTATCAAGATCGGCCATTACATTCTCACTAAGACTACACCAACATCATCTTCCACGTATTCATTAAAAGTAGACGGGTTCACACTGGCCATTAACAAGGCGTAATCGATGGACCCGGCTGAATTCGGCAGGCCGACATCGCAATATTACCTAAGAGTCGAGACTCTATCTTCAACGATTGGCCTCTCTGCCACTTCTCCACCATCTCCTCATCATTAATTTCAAGATAGGTCTTCTCTCCTCCTACATCATCATCTCAGACAGGAATTTCGCTTGACCTGTGGTTAATGTTCCCGCACATTTGTGTAATCAACCCATGACAGATAATTATTGTGTATCACGAGTTCTGCTGAAGATTGGTGCTGGCCACACCTGTGAACGACCCGCCTAGGTCGGCCGCCCGAGGTTAAGGTCATCAACAACTCAGACACCCGTAGTCACCATCGATGTATTAATAACACATAAAAGATTTCATTTGACATTAATAATAATAAAAAATACACTTTTGTCCATCGTGGTGAACTAACATATACACAAACAACGAACAACATAATACAAATCCACCTTAATGATACAACTCAAAGATACACAAGAAATCTAAATACAACATAGGAAAGTGGCAAACTGCACTTCAATGAAATAAGCAATACATGTGTCTAACAATATACTAGTCGACAACAACAAAGAAACACCGATGAGGATTTCCTATGCCACCACCGCTTCATATACGATCTTCAACCTGCAGCCTATCAAAGCAGCTACTCGACAACTTCAGCAATCAACCTCTTAGAACCTAGGCATAAAACGCCCGCCCATAGAGAATAGGAGTCGTTTATTGCCGAGTGAATAAAAAATACCACGTATCGATCCCATCACATATATTCATACTTATATATATAACATATGTTTATACATTAACCAGCACAATAAATAATCAAGCTCACAAATCATAGAGTTTCACATATCATGATAACATTTTATAAATCACAACAAGGCATATTCATTTAAGGAAAACAAAGACACAAAGTCAACGAGGAATCCACCGCAAATAATACACATATGAGGAATCCACCTCCAAATAATACACATGAGTAACCCACTCAAATAATACACATATGAGGAATCCACCTCCAAATAATCAGATGAGGCCTCCACCTCCATCCTCCCGACCGAGGCTACACCCCTCAATGTGCATATCACACCAAACCTCCCGAATCCACGGGGCTACCCACACAATATGCACACCACACCAAACCTCCCGGTCGGGGTCACCACCGCTCCGCAAATAACACACAAGCAATCAAAACACATCTGCACACAGCCACACACACACAGCACACAAGAACACACAAAGACACAAATTAATAATAATAATCTCATAACATGAATCATATTCACAACCATTCATAATACAAATCATAATCTCAATTATCTCATAATATACCTCATAATCTCAATTATTTCATCATATGAACTACAACCCGACTTACACATAATATCAATCATAATCTCACTATTTCATAATATGAACCAATCACAATAACACACATACTCAATAGCCCAAGACAACACATGCAAAAATATATAACATAATATATATGAAAGGTCCCCATCGTGAGATTTGTACTCACCTCGAGCCCAAAAGCAGTAATGATGACTCTAGGCAGTCCTCGTGCTAGATCCAGGCTCAACTCCTATTCAAAGAAATTATACATTATAACACATCCCGTAGAATAACCTCTCTTAACATCTATATAATCCCCGAGTGTTATACCACGTCTCACGATTCAAATTTACAACTCTTAGCAATCATCCTATCCCCAAGATTGGTATACACTTTTAATATTCCAACATAACTACATTCTAATCGCCAACTTCGTAAAATCTCAATATTCGGTCATCGCCTTATTACCCCAACAATAACACTTTAAGCACATTCTAATCAATCCAACAATCAATTGACAACTAATTAATCCATTAAATACAACCTCCAATTCAAACGCTAAATGCTATACGAACTTTTCCCAAACTTTCTCAACCCAATCTCTACCTATCCATATCCAAAACCAATAATTCTATACCCAAACAACTATATTAAAGTCCTCTAACCTCATATTACAATTTAAAGTTAATTTAAGAAAAGTCAATAAAGTCAACCCTCAATTTTATACCACTTTCTAACCCTCATTAATCACTCAAAATCACTGCTTAATCCCCTTTATATACGATACTTAGATAACATTTCTATATCTAAAAATTCAACATCTAAAAGTCACAAAATCCCATAAAGTCAACTCTTCTCAAAAACTCAAGAAATATCTCTCAAAAGATTTGATCTTTCTTACCTAGATACGATGGATGAGAGAAAGAATCCACTACTTTGATCTTGAGTTTAAGAGACAATCATGAGAGAAAAAATGGAAGAAAATTTTGATTGGGAAGTGAATTTCAGCCAAAGAAGGGAAAAAGAGAGGGGAATGGATGTAGACTAAAGATAACGCGGTGAATGGATATTTAGAGGAAGAATTTAGGTTCCGCTCGTTTCCGGTTAATTCTACACCTTCCGCATATAAATCCTTACTCTAAACCGATTTCCATTGTGTTTATTCTCGAGGCATATACATTACTCATCTCATAATTATCTCGATATATCGATATTATTCCAAAATTATTTATACTATCTCCTGGGTCCCACAAACCAAAATATACTACTAACCGAATCGATTTGTTGAATTCTCCACTACTCAACTTCAAAATTTTTAATTTCACCGAATACACCTCACGTAGAAACCTATAGTATCAACATAATATTGGTAAGGAACGAAGTTATTACAATAACAATGTACGCCTCCTCAAGGCATCGGACTCCGTAATAGTCTCATTCACCCAATGTTCTCTCGAGGTTTGACTTCGGGTTCCGACTCTTAGCCTTAGGACCCCTTCTTTGTTTAAATGTAGGGGGTTCAACCTCTGCTCTTATCTATGGGTTCAAAGAGATTTCTTCTTCCCCTTCGTGGTCTTCCCTAAGCTGTCAAACCGGCGTGTCTTCACCATACTTCATGCACGGCGCTTAGCAAATCATCAGAGAGAGACTGATGTAATAATGAGAATTTTGTGTCGGGAACAAAGCACTGAGACATTTGATGGATGATTTTGACCAAAGTAATATGAATAGGAAGGTTTTAATGATCATTTACTATCAAGAGGAATGTTTATGCAGGCATTTAAAGGGGAATGAGTGATTTAGACAAGATCTCACCAGACACAGCTCCATAACCGTCATATACCGAGTCATCAAACGGCTCTTTTCTTTTTCCCGCCAATTCATAACTCGACAGAATAGACCTACGCTCTGTACATCTGCTATAACTCCTTGACTTAACCTCATGAGAACCCATGTTCTCCTTACACCTGTTGCAACACTTGTTACACACACAAGTGCTACAACTTTTCCGTAATTTCTATTGATCAACAACACACAATCCAAGAGATAATCTCAAGGATTCAAACTTTAGCCGCATCCGTGAGCCTTAGTGAAAATGCGTTCACAAGTTGTTTGTCCTGCATCACATAAAGTTCGGTGGATATCATCTGCCTTTATACCAATTCTCGTATAAAATAATTCCCATATCAATGTGTTTGGTCTCGGCTATGCCTGATAGGTTTTTGATATATTGATGGCACTCATATTATCACAGTATAAGACATCATGGCATTTTGATGCACATTATACTCTTCAAGCATCTGCTTCATCCATAAGAGTTGAGTACAACTGCTATCTGGCCGCTATATATTCGAAGCCACCTATCAGGAGACACGGAGTTTTGCTTTTTGCTAAACCAAGATATTAGGTTATTTCCCAAAAAGAAGCATCCACCAGATGTGCTCTTCCTATCTTCTGTATTTCCCGCCCAATCGGCATCACAGTATCCTACCAATGAATTATTAGTATCAAAAGCATAAAATAGTCCATAGTTCAACGTACCATTTACATATTTGATGATTCTTTTGGCTTGGTTCAAATGACTTTCTTTGGGATTTGCTTGAAAACGAGCACACACTCCCACCGAGTAGGAAATGTCAGGACGGCTTGCTGTGAGATATAATAAACTCCCTATCATACTCCGATAATTGCTTATGTCCACTGGGCTTCCATCAACATCTTTACTGACTTTCACATGAGTTGCAGCTGGTGTCCTTTTTGACTTGGTATTTTCGAGTCCAAATTTTTTAACAAGATTCTTGGCATATTTCGTTTGAGATATAAAAATGCCATCCTTCATCTGCTTGACTTGAAATCCAAGAAAATAATTCAACTCTCCTACCATGCTCATTTCAAACTCCGATTCCATTTGTTGAACAAATTGTTGCACTAGTTGTTCGGACATTCCTCCAAAGATTATATCATCAACATAAATTTGTGCAACTATCAAACTTACTTTTTCATGCTTGATAAACAAGGTCTTATCGGTCCCTCCTCTTGTATATCCTTTCGTCAATAGATACTTGGTGAGTCTCTCGTACCAAGCTCGAGGGGCTTGCTTGAGACCATACGTCAGCCGAGCACATGTCAGGGGACATCCGTCATCGACGCATTCCTTCGGTCGCTCTACATAGACTTCTTCAACAACACCATTTAGAAACGCACTCTTCACATCCATCCATACAGCTTTGAACTTCATCAAAGTACGCTTAAGGGAGAAGTCGTATAGCCTCTAGCCTGGCAACAGGAGCAAATGTTTCCTCAAAGTCTAAACCTTCCACTTGTGAATATCCTTGTGCCACTAAGTTGCTTTATTTCTAGTAACAACGCCTTGTTCATCGGATTAATTTTTGAAAATCCATTTTGTCCCTATCAAATTATGATCCTTTGGTCTTGGCAATAAGTTCCCCATCATTATAAGCAGTTCGACTCAATTCCTCTCCATGGCATTTATCCAATGTTCATCTTTGAGAGCTTCCTCCACATTCTTCGCTGTTCGATTTTAGAAATAAAACAACTTATCCAGATTCAACCATTCTTCTATAGTCAATTGCCTCTTTCTTCGTTGTGATTCCTTTGATCAATTGCCCCAATAATGTGTTTTCTAGGATTGTCCTCCTTTTGAATTGAGTGGCAAAAAGCAAAGATAGGCTTCCACTTTCATCACCTATTTCATTAACTCTCGTTGTTTCCAAAGACCGCTTTCATTGTCAAGCGACAAGTACCATGTGCAACATCTTCGGTTGTCAGACGAGTTGCGCCTTCCGTGGTTCAATACCTTCTCACATTAGTAGACTCCATAACCCTGAGTTCTTTCGCTGTAAACTCGAAAGCTCGACTGCTTCTTGAGTACCCCCTAAGAAGATTCTCATCACTACATCTGGGCCGCTTTGCCTCGATCTCCAAGAATATAGCACAAACTCCCAAAAACATGAAAATATTGCACATTTGGCTTTCTCCCTCCATATTTCATAATTTCTCAGTTGCTTGTTTCGGGACGAAGGGTAAATCTGACATAATGCAAGCCGTGTTGATTGCCTCTGCCCAAAATTTTAGAGAAATGTTCTTCGAATGGCATGACACGTGCCATTTCTTGATAGTTCGATTCTTCCTCTCTACTACACCATTTTTTGTGGGTTACGGGCCGAGAATTCATGAATATCCCTTCACTCTGTACAAAACTCAGAATTTAGCATTTTCAAATTCTTTTCCATGATCACTCCATTCCGACAACTTGCTGTTCCTTCTCATTTTGAACTTAATGTAAGTCATTTTGCAACTTCAAACGTGGCCGATTTTTCCCTAAATCCACCCATGTATACCTAGAAATTATCCACACACATACATACCTCTTTCCCTCCTGTTTCGACTTGCATGGGCCCCATTAAACTATGTATCAGCCTGCTACCCAGTTGTTCCCACATGTTGTAAACTAGGTGATAATTTTGGTCCGTTTTTCTCCAAAGATGACATTCACCACATTCCCTATCTCTTACCTCGTAAAGGGATCCTGATGCCTTCCTTTTGTAACGATTACAATGTTTCTATAGTGAGTATGTCCTTAGGCTGCTTGTGCCATACCAAGATCCTCGCCTTTTTCTACTCATCATGGCACTAATGGAATTCCACATATAGCGCTTATCGCTTCTGACTCGCACTCATACATCACTGGTGTTTCACATGCGTCTTTGACAGTACATCCTTTTCTACAGAAAGAAACCTTCATACCTTTGTCGCATAGTTGACTTATGCTGATAAGATTTGCAGTCAAACCTTTGACAAGTAGGACATCAGTCAAGTGAGGTAGACCATTAACATTTAGCTCACCTTTTCCAATAATTTCCCCTTTTCCTCCATCACCAAGGTTACATAATCACCTTTCAAAGAGCAAATACTAGTAAGATATGCCTCTTACTCACTATGTGTCTTAAGCATCCACCACCGCAAATACCAAATTTTGATTCCCCGTTGATGTTTTCAAAGACGTAGGCTACTACAATAAGAGCTCAAGCTTTCACGACTCCACTGGGTTTTGTGCGCTTGATACTTTGCTTCCTTTCAAACCATAATTTGTACGTGAGGGGGCAATATGACCCTTACCACAATACTTGGCAAAGACTACTCTCTTTCTTTGTCTATGTCTCCCACTAGTTGGTGCTCTCCCTGTCTTTGACACTTGTATCCAAACTCTCTGAACAAATTTAGATTCTTTCCTTGGTTTTGACCTACTTCCTTCGTCATGCCCAATTCATGTGTCACACCGTGCTCTTTCCTATCTTGAGCATTCTTCCAAGATGTCCGTGTTTGAGTTCATCATCTTTACCCTTTATTCAAGCATTCACTTGAGAATTTAAAAATTGAATTCCTCATTCTCAATCTTTTAATTTGTTCCTCCTCGACATCCACTTTCAAGTAGATTGGCAAATACTTTCCTCATTTAGTGTACAACAATTTATAGTTTTCAAGCACTTTCTTCCGTATGTCTTCCTCGCTCACTCAGGTCATGCAGCACAAGACATATGGCTTTATGACTCCAAAGGGGAAAGCTACAAAGTCGTTTATCTTGATCTCATGTCCTCGTATTCTCACACTGGCCAAGGGAGCAATTTCCGATCGCTGAGATAGTTGGGACACTCTGCTTGAATGTGCCCAAAGCCTTCTGCCATCTCTCTCTCGTGATCACCTTTAGACTTCTTTGACCGACCTACACCGAATTGCCTTGGTTTGCTGGTTTCTTCCATCTGTTATTGTTTCTGTCAAAGACAGATGTGCCGCTACTACCACTGAAAGGTTTCTTGTTGAATCTTTTGAGGGTCTTGTTGAAGTTCTTAGCCAGCATGTTTATAGTTTCTCCCAAATCTTCATCATTTATATCCTCTGGAGAGACTTTTAAAGCAATACCTTTCCTTTTACTTGTCTCTCCTTCATTAAGAGTTATCTCAAATGTGGCCAAGTTTCCTATCAATTCGTCCATGCTTATGAGGGTCAGATCTTGTGCTTCTTCAATAGCGGTTACTTTATGAGCAAATCTTTTGGGTAATGTTCGGAGAATTTTCCTCACCAATTTTTCTTCAGTCATAGGTTCGCCTAGGGCAAACGACTCATTGGCCATATCCTTCAGTTTGTGTTATACATTGCTATAGACTCATCCTCCTCCATTCTCGGAGTTTCAAATTTAGTAGTTAGGCCGGGCCGGAGTCTCTACATTCGTACCTTCAAGGTTCCTCATATACGGTTTGCAATATATCCCATGCGCCTTTGCTTCCGCATATACTAATTAGCTTAAACACATTTAGGGTCAACCGCATTGGAAAATATATCTATAGTTTTATCATTCGCAAGTGCAAGCACTTGTTCTTCAATGGTCCAATCATCCTCTTCCTTGATCGTGAGTACACCTTTGTTGTTGACAATAGGAGTAGTCCATCCAACACGTACAACTCTCCAAGTTCTCGTGACGCGATTTCAAAGAATGTGACAGCACTAACTCACAATGACTCAAAGACCAACAACAACTGTAAAGTAAACAACACAAAA
Source organism: Lithospermum erythrorhizon (assembly GCA_019722365.1). Lineage (NCBI taxonomy): Eukaryota > Viridiplantae > Streptophyta > Magnoliopsida > Boraginales > Boraginaceae > Lithospermum > Lithospermum erythrorhizon. Next base: position 30,912 of record JADFUC010001778.1, on the reverse strand, counting down.
CGAAAACACAGCTTGGTAACCGAACCAGTTAAGCAAACAACACCTAATGCCCGGGAGGCGATTGCCCAGTGAAGGATTCCAATATGATCAAGAATTACAAATAGGGTCTTACTCGAATGCTCCCCATTCTCTTCGCCCTATTTTACTCCAATCAGAATGTATAAGCTCAGGCTCCCCCTGACTATAACACCCCTATCCTTCACTAACACTACTATCCCTAGTAAGTGTAAACCATGGGTCAATCTTTCACTCAAATAAACCTTGTAACAGTCATGCATTAGCTTGTACAATAACTAATTTATAGTATAATTCAAGACATTCAAATTTCTACACACTAAATCCTCATTAATAGAAAGCTCTATGCTTCAATACAATAAGCTGCACACATTCCCTTGCTTCTCGCACCCTTCGCCTCCGCAAATTTAGCTTTGCTAATATAGAAGAAGCAACGTTTATAGCAAATATTGCTATAAACGAAAACTTCCATCTTGAGCATAATAAATGAATCCTTTCCTTCTTGCAATTAATAAATGCTTCGGTCAATATACTTTATTTATTTTAGACGTGTATCTTCTGTTACTTGATTTACAAGTCATGCCTATAAGCTTTCACTCACCAGATTCTAGATCCTTCGAGATCCTCTCTTCAAATATGGTAACATAATTCGCGTGAAAGATCCTGTCGGCTCTTGAATAGTTACTACCATCTGTCAAGGACGTCAAGCCGAGGCCAATAAACACTCGACCAACTATAATGCACCAACAATTTGGAATCGGTTTCATTGAGATTTAAGTATGGAAAGTGGATAAATTAACCCGAAACCGAACGAGACCTCGCTTATTCTTAAATATCTTCTCATCCTTATCCAACACATCATCTCACAACACAAAAATCTCATCTTCTTCTTCTTACGGTCTTGGCCGAGACTTCCCTTCCCCCTCCCTTTGAAATTTTCTTCCATTTCTCTCTTCGATTGTTGCTCAAACTCAAAGATCGTTGGTTGAATATCTTCCCCTCATCATCTTCTTTGAATTAAGGTAAGAAAGTTCAAATCTTTTGGGATATTTCTTGGGTTTTGATACAGTTGACTTTTTATTTGACTTTTGCAAAATTGAATTTAATTGTTTCTAAGTTTGTTATGGGTTGTATGATGAATATAAGTAGTTAATTCATGAGTTACATGTTGTTTGAGGTTTATGGTGATCGGTTGACTTTTTCCTAGGTTATTGACTTTTGATGTTGACTTTTTATAAGACTTTAAATGTGTAGGGGGTTAATTTGGGACCTTATTGTAGCTAAGTAAGGTTAGAATTGTGATTTATAACGATTAGAGGGGTTAGTTGAAACGCTTGATTGGTAAGTTGAGCAAAGAATTGAGATTTTGGAGTATAGGTTGTTAATTGTAGACTCGAGGGTTAAATAGCATTTAATTTATAAGTTGATTTGAAATGTTAAAGATATGGAAATTTTAGAGGAGGGCTGACACAGTCCGACGGAGTTGTTATTTCTGCTTATTCGCCGCTTTAGACCGCTTAGCAATCGCTCCACTTAGAGTTGGTAATGCATTCTAGAATGCCAAAGATAGTAGTAGGTTTCGATTACTGCTGTTTTTGTTAGGCGTTGGATCGTGGAAAGGGGCGCTACCGTGATTGTAAGCGAGATTTTGTGGTAGCTAGCAGAGGTGAGTACTTATCTCACGGGTGTTACCTTACGTATTTATTTTAAATTGTGTGATACATGTGACTGTGGTATGATTATATGTGATTCATTGTGTGAGCCATGATATGATTATGTGATGGTATTTCTCGTGGCGTCAAGATGGCTTGAGGTAAGTAATAGTTTGAACTCTCAACTTACGCTTCTTGTGTTCTCGTGGCCTTGTCGGGTATTTTTGTGTTCCGTGGCCTTATCGGGCACTTCGTATTTCGTATTCTTGCCGGCGGTTCTCGAATGATTTTTGATCGCGTAGACGCTTTTAGCCAGGTACTTTGATATTTTTTGGGGAATGTAGTAGTTAGTTGTCGGGAGGCGTTAATGGAGTTATGCGTGACCTTGCAGTGACTTGAGTATTAGGATATGACCCCATAATTGGGATGATTAGTGGTTAGGTGACTCTCCTGCGTGATACGTGACGCTATTGGCCTTATACTACGGTATGTCACGTTTGGCCTTATATTTTGGCATAAGTACGGGGTTTGGCCTTATACTCGGTATAAAGAGCGGTGATTATCTATGACCCCTTTGTTGTGTGCATTGTTAGGCGGCCTTATACTACGGTATAGTAAGCGGTTTGGCCTTATACTACGGTATAAGTTCGGCTCTGCCTTATACTTCGGTATAAGAGTTATGGTTTATTAGTTTACTGGTCCATTCCTCAGTAGACGGATTGAGCATATGCGCATTAGAGGTTGGTATACTTATGGGAGATACGAGAGATAGATCAAGCCACGACTCAGAGTTATAGTCGTTGTTGAGTCTCTCGTGATTTTATTCCCGTGATCAGGTGCCTTATCGAGACTTTGAGTTATATCTTGACCTCGCATGCCCGACCTTCTTGGAATTTTATGATATGGTCTTATTAGGTAGTCCTGGGTATATACATATTTATTCATATTTGACTACTATATCTATTGACTGCCTCGCTTGTATATTTAAGTTTCACCCCTGCAGTTAAGTTCACTAAGCTTCATGCTTACATCCCTATTCTTTGTGCGGCATTTCATTTGTGCCAAAGTTGATAGGCGAGTAGTTGAGTCGAGGCTGTTTGAGAGTTTTATTCCCAGTGGCTAGGTGAGCATCGGGTATCGACGATCCTCACAGCCTCGCTTTTGTTGCGCCACAACCGCTTTCTTGATTTTTGTATTTCTATTTTCGTACTTTAGCCTTTGGCCGGCAATTATTTTGTATTCGTGGATATCAGATTTACTTCCTCGCTTAGGCCTTGCCGGCATTATCAGTTTTGAGATATGTTGTATATATATGGACCGTTGGTTAGATATTACCTCGACGGATTGTAAATTTAAAAGTCAAGTTTAGAATTTTTATTGTAAATAAATTTTTGGATAAACGAGTAGTTTCTTTTAAACTCGAGTCAGTCTATCAAGATGGTGACTCGTGTTCGTGGATTATAATGATTCTCACTCGTGGCGGCCGACTGGGCAGTCGCTACACTCGGTTGTTTTAGCATGATATTTGTAAGCCATCTGCATTCATGTTCATTTTCACTGACTAAAACTCTCTTACTTTGGGTGTTATTGCAAATTCTTTTTTTATTTTTCTTGAAGTCTCTTAAATTTAACTTAGCAACCTCCACATATATATGTGGTTGTGTTATAATAATTGAGGATACAATAAGTCTATTACTACATGAAACAAAATACAAAAAACATCACTAGAAAAATGAAAACAAGACAAAACAAATGAAAACAAGAAAACATATTATTTCGTATCCTCTATCTTTTGCTTGCACCCATGATTCCATTCAAAAGGTCCATCCTAGCTTTATAAGGTGCAATCAAGTTGTCGCCACTCTGATCGTGATAAGCCTCAAAGTAAAGTGCTGGACTAGGAATAGGTAAATTGATATCCTCAATCATATCAAGCTGTAGTAGAATAATACGTTAAAAGAATGATACATTAAACATTATGATAATAATTTGAAAATACAAAAAATTCGTCCAACATGTTGAGTACACAAGGGAGTGCACAATTTAAGTATTTATCCTACACTGATTTCTTTAACGAGTGTACATGCCCCGTACCCAATTGTTTAACAAGTGCAGCTTCCACGTGCTCGATTTATAATTGCATATTCTAATAATTACCTAACAGAAATAATTTCACAAATTAGTTACTCAAACAAAATATATTAATTATTTAGGATAATAATTTAACTAAATAATTTTTAAAAAATAAAAACAAATTAACATAAGAAATTTACATAAATACTTAAATTCATGAAAACTAACTCAATATATAAGATCTAAACATGACGAGCATTACTTTCACATTATAAATATGGAAATTTGATAAAATATAAATATGAAATTTAACATTATTACCTTCAAAGATAAATAATAAAAATAATATAAATAACTAATAAAAATATTATAATTCATTAAAATTATATAATAATTTGAAAATACAAAATATATCCAACGTGCGGCACAAGCGGAGTGCACAATTTAAGAATTTACGACACCGTTTCTTTTAATCTAGTGTACACGCCCTGTGCCCAATTGTTTAATAAGTGCACATTCCACGTGCTCGATTTATAATTGCATATTCTAATAATTACCTAACCCAAATAATTTCACAAATTGATTATGCAAACAAAATATATTAATTATTTAGGACAATAATTTAACTAATTAGTGTTCATAAAATAAAAAAAATTAGCATAAGAAATTTATAAATACTTAAATTCATGAAAACTAACTCAATATATAAGATTCTAAACATGACAAACATTACTTTAACATTATAAATCTGGAAATTTAACAAATATAAATATTACATTTAATATTAGTATCTTCAAAGATAAACAATAAAAAAATAATATAAACAACTAATAAAAATATTATAATTCATTAGTTATGATAATAATTTGAAAATATAAAAATACGTCCAACTTAGAGTACATGCGGAGTGCACAATTTAAGAATTTATTATATATCGTTTTAACGAGTGTACACGTCGTGTGCCCAATTGTTTAACAAGTGCACATTCCACGTGCTCGATTTATACTTGCATTTTCTAATAATTATCTAACACAAATAATTTAACAAATTAATTACTCAAACAAATTATATTAATTATTTGGACAATAATTTTACTAATTAATGTCTTTAAAATAAATAAAAATTAACATAAGAAATTTACATAAATACTTAAATTCATAAAAACTAACTCGATTTATAAGATTCTAAACATGACGAACATTACTTTAACATTATAAATATGAAAATTTGAAAAAAATATAAATATTCAATTTAACATTATTATCTTCAAAGATAAACAATAAAAAATAATATAAATGACTAATAAAAATAATATAATTCATTAATATTATGATAATAATTTGAAAATACAAAAAATACGTCCAACGTGTCTATTACACAAGGGAGTGCACAATTTAAGTATTTATTATACACTAGTATCTTTAACGAGTGTACATGCCGTGTGCCTAATTGTTTAACAAGTGCACATTCCACGTGCTCGATTTATAATTGCATATTCTAATAATTACCTAACACAAATAATTTCACAAATTCATTACTCAAACAAAATATATTAATTATTTAGGACAATATCTTAACGAATTAATGTTTATATATAAAAAATTAGCATATAAAATTTACATAAATACTTAAATTCATGAAAACTAACTAAATATATAAGATTCTAAACATGACGAACATTACTTTAACATTATAAATATTAAATTTATCATTATTATCTTCAAAGATAAACAATAAAAGATAATATAAATAACTAATAAAAATATTATAATTATTAAAATTATGGTAATAATTTGAAAATACAAAAAATACTTCGGAAGGTGCGAGTACACACAAGGTGTGTAAAAATTAAATATTGCTATACACTAGTTTTCTTTAACGAAGTGTACACCACGCCCCGCAGATCATGTTTTAATTGCACTACACGGCTCGATTTATAATTGTATATTGTAATGATTACCTACCACAAATAATTTCACAAATTAATTATTCAAACAAAATATATTAATTATTCAGTACAATAATTTAAATAATTAATTTTTTTAAAACAAAAAAATAACATAACTAATTTACATTAATGATTAAATTCATGAAAATAAACTCGATATATAAAATTCTCAAAGTGGAAAATTCTACCGTGGAATTATAGCCACCAGTGTTCAATGTGCATCTTCTAGTAATTACCTAACATAAATAATTTCATAAATTAATTAGTCAAGTAAAATATATTAATTCTTTAGGAAAATAATTTAACTAATTAATATTTATTAAAAAAATATTAACAAAATAAAATTACGTCCTATGGAAAGACATATGTAATAACCCGTCTTTATGTGCATTATTATAATATTATTTTAAGTTAGAATTAAGTTTATGTTCTAGTTGTGTTGTTAAACCTAGATTTAGAAACTAAACCGAAAACCGAACGAGACCTTGCACAACTCTTGAAATATCTTGCACGAACTCCCATGTGGTCATTTCATCCTTATCCTTGTGATTAGTCATCATCTTCTTCCTTTCTTTCCCATGAAGGCCGAACCCTCCCCATTTTCCCTTGAATTTTTTCTTCCATTCTCTTCCACATCTCGCAAGCTTTGGTCCTAAAATTTCTTGGAGAGTTTTTCCAAGTCATCCTCTAATGCTTGCAAGAAAGTTCAACGTTTTGGAGTATTTCTATGAATTTGAAGATGTTGACTTTTGGTTATTTGAGTTGACTTTGGAGTTTGGATAATGATAATGATATAATCACCATCTAAGATTAGATTATCGATAAGAGGTGAGATAATAATCGTTTACGGGGTTGAAATATGTTTAGAATTATAGTTGACCTTTGTTGACTTTTGCTGACTTTTTTTCAAAAATGGTTTTAATATGGTATAAGTGCACTTTGACTTTTATTATGGTTGTTTCAGGTGTAGGTTGCATTTATATGTGATTGTGAGAATATTAGGATAAAATGAGTTTTGTAAGTTTGAGTAGTTAAATGAGCTCAGATTAAAACATGGTTAGAATGGAATGATTAGTTGTTAATATCGAACTTTAGGCTTTTGAAACTAGTAATTGGAACTCAATCATTGAAAATGGAAAGTTGCGAACTTAAGTTGGAATAAGGTTATAATGGGAAATTTCGTTGGGTTATTTTGGGAGTATAAATATATAAGTAGAATGTTATATTACTAGTTGTATATTATAAGTAGTAATTATAATTTTGAATGTTTGTTTAGGCGTTGATCGTGGGAAAGGTCCGTTGTTGTGATTGCGCGGAGTTTTTATATAGCTAGCCGAGGTGAGTATCTATCTCACAGTGTTGATTAACTATTTGATTACGGATATGTGTATGTGTATATATGTGATCTTGTGTTAAATTATATGTTGAATATGCATTGTGGGTCGAGTCTCGGTGGCGACTATGTCTCATGAGTTGTATAGGTATTTTGTGGTGATGTTGAGTCGTGTTAGAAGAGTTGTATGAGTCGACGGTGTTTCCGTTTGGAGTTGTATTGTCCGATATTAGCCTTATATTCTCGGTATAAGTGCGGTGATTTTGCTTGCATCTTCATTACGATTCGTGATAGCTTATGTCGACGCATAAGTTTCTCCCCGCAGTCGAGGTTGATTATATGCGCATAGTTGAAGAACCGGACTTATATTGAGTTGTTGACTTGATACCTGTTGAGTTGATTGTGTTATTGAGTTGGTTAGTTGTTGAGTTGTGATGTCGTCGTTGTCAGTTGATAGAGTAAGGTCGAGTGATTGTTGCGTGTTATTGCAGTCTTTCTTGAAATGTACGTATGTTATTGTTGATTGCCATCATCTTGGAATGTTCTGCTAGTGACGAATTTATGAACATACGTAAATGATAATGAAATTGCTAATGACTTCATATTAAGATCTTAAGTTGAATAATATTATGTACCACTTATCTATCGTATGCAATATCATCTACTTTGGTACACTATTGTGTGATTGGAGGTTAATTTCATTCTTGAGATATATATTCACTAAGCTTCAAGTAGCCTACACCCTATTCCTGCTTATGCATACTCTATCATAGGTTGATTGTGTGGTGCCGCTCCATCTTCGGCTTGTTCGGTGTTTGTGCTTTTAGAGCTTAGGTGAGCGGCGTGGTGGTGGCGCTGATCCTCGCGTTTCTTTATTTTGTTGGATTGTAGTTTGTTGTCTGTGATAGTTGTTATTTTGGGGATTCTTGTCGCTTATGTCGATATTTTGTACCGGAAGTTGCGTTGTACGTCAAGTCGCTATTATGTGGTTAGGAATACCACGATGGATTCTTTTTCTTAAAAAGTGTTTTTGTCCATTGTATATTATTTTATTGAGTTGTTTCAAGACAGGTGTCTTTTAAATTTGAGTCATCCATCGATTGGTGACTCTGGTGTCCAGGATTTGGGACGATTCTAACTTCGTGGAGCATAATGGACCATGGTCAAGTTACAACATACTTATGGGACAACTCAAAAATGTGTTATATACGCATTTTTAGATTTTGTGTGCACAATTTATACCGGTTTGGTTGACGAGTATGCACTGTATGTACTATATTTATAATTGTATATTCTAATAATCACTTAACATAAATAATACAACTTAATTAATCAAACAAATTATATAAGTTTTCTAGCGAGAGTATGTAGTGTAGGCTTAGAAGTTCTTTGAATGTGTAATGCATACACCGACAACGTAGAGTGTACTTTGTCATTTGAGTGTATGTAATGTGTATTTTACATATTTTTAAGTGCATATTTTACATGCTGTAAGGATAAATGGGTAAAATCAGACTTTGAAAAACATTTAGCATGAAATTATATGCACCCAACTATTTTTCCACTATCATTATATATATATATAATTATATATATATATATAGATATATATATATATATATATATATATATATATATATATATATATATATATATATATATATATATTATGAATAATGGAGCTGACAATGCACATTAAGTTGATGCTGATTGAGTGATGTGAAGTTCTAACCTTTTTAAGAGAAAAAATCTATTATAATATTCTTGATGTTTATTTAATGGAATAAAAATAATCAATGGAATGTAGTTTGTCCTTTTATCTTGTATTTGATCTACTCCATATATTTTTAATTTGTCAATGTTATTTTGTATTTTGTTGATGTAAGGAATTATTTATATGTTTGGCAAAAAAGATCGAACCATATGTTTCAAACCAATCAAATTTATCTATCCATGATCAATTATAGGAATATACTACAACGGACCATGTACCACAATAATATACGTAGTATATTACATTCATTAATCACTCTTTGAGGTGAAATGTTGGATGAAATTTTTTTATAATAGATACTATTATTGCAGCAGTTGATGTGGAAGGGTACTAGATATTATGCATTCGTCTAAGTATTAAAATAGTAAGGCTACGTGGTATTTTTCTTGTTTGTAGAGATATTATTTCATAAAGATTGATCGTGATCAAAAAGAGTTTGTGCTTCAAATTTGTAAAGATTCGATTTGAGATCTTGTGCGAATAAGGAAACTTTGTGATTCGGTGAAGATCTTGTTCTGGACTAAAAGGTTTTACTTGAAGATCATGTTGTTGAGTATATGGCAAGTGATGGAGTCGGTTGGTTAAGGAAAGGTTTTTGAGCCCAAATAAAAAATTATACTGATTGAAGACCGTAGCTCTAATGTGTACTACACTATATAAGGAGCTCAAACTCAAGCTATGAAGTACGCCTCACATTATTATTCATAGAGAGTGTTCTGGTGTTTTTGGTGAGCTATCATCAAGAGTTTAGTATAGGCTGTTTGTGTTAGAAGAATTCGCTAAACTTCTAACTAATGTACGATTGATTATGATACTTTGTTATAACAATCTTTGAGAGATTTATTGTGTTAAATCATTATAAGTCGAACATTGGGAGAGTGTTGACGTGAATGATAGAAATTAGGTGGAGTCTAGACTTTATAGCCTATTTGGAATAGAGTAGGGCGTAGAAGAATATGGTGTATTCGTATAGTATTTCCTTGTAATTTCTTTGCAGATATAGTAGAGTCCTTCATTGGGCAAGCTGTCCCCCAGACTATATTGGAACTGAACTGAGTTATCATATTGTATGTCATTTAAATACTTTATTGTTTTGTATTACTTTTTGTGTATTATTATTGTGAACTGTCCTTAACTGTTGAAGTCACTATTAATTGTTATAGGAGTAGTTCACATTTTCAAATCATATATAGTAGAATCCTCTTGTTTGTTATGTACTTATGTTTGACCTGTTGTCTCACCTATATTTATAATTGATAGTCAATTATTGATAATTTAATTTGTTATCATAAAGTTGTTAATTCAAAGTTGGAACAAAGTTTGTTCTTTTTTGTGTTATTTGTTTCCTGCACACTTTTTGCTGCCTCAATTTGCGGAAAGATGGCGATCTCGCTTGCGTGTGAAAACTAGTTTAACACTTTGACCAACTTTATCATAATTCGAGTTAGGCATCATGATTTGCCTTTTTCAAATTGAAATCATTTAGACTAAGACCATAAGACCATCGGCAAATAACACTCCAGCACATTTCAATTGTCATTTAGCTTAAGTATCTCGCCAACATCATACTAATAGCCCCAAAGAAATCACATGGGCGCACAAATTATTTTTCCTTCCATATCACTCCAACATATACCCTGAACATATTTTTCTATTTCTTTATTTATTTCATATATAATTATTAAATTTAATACAATAAATAATATTATAATTTTTTAAAATATATTTTTAATAATTTTAATATTTTAATTTTTTTTTAAATATTTTAATAATATATTTTAATAATTTTTATTTCATATATATTTTTAAAAGTATATTTTTAATAGTATACATATTTTTTTTTTTGAATTTCAAAATCCTATAATATTTAATACACATATAATTTTTTAAAAATAACACACAATATTATTCATCACTCGAACTTGAGTACATACATAATAAGCAAACATACATAAATTATTGAAAACATACAATAAAACATAGTAAACTTGAGATTTTTTTTTCTTAAATCTACTCGGGGGTTCCAAATTTATTCCAGATATGGTCGACGAGATCCTTCTTCAACTGAATATGCTGACCCCTATCACGTAATTCTGCTCGACTATGAATATCCGATTCGGATCGGCCTTGGACATGCACTTGAAATTGAGGGTGCACTTGTGTTTGGACATTGAAAGATGAGCTCGACCCAGGATTGTTCGATGGTTCGAAGTCGAGATTTTCCCAGTTTCGTGAATATGTATCCCGTTCATCCTCCACTATCATGTTATGTAAAATAATGCATGTCCTCATTATCTTACCTAAGACATCGATATCCCATATCCTAGCTGGTTAATAATGGCAAAACAGGTCATAGAATCCGCCGAATGCTCGTTCCACATCCTTCCTGCATGATTCTTGTTGTTTGGCAAACAATTGCGCTTTGTTGCCTTGGGGCATTTGAATCGACTGGACAAAGACAGGCCATTTAGGATAGATACCGTCGGCAAGATAGTATGCAAGATTATACTGTCGTCCATTCACGCTAAGTTCAATTCTCCTGAGCTTCATCAAACTCAACAAGTTGTCAAAACCAAAGTTGACCTATCTAGAACATTAATGTCGTTCAATGTTCCGCAAGCCAAAAAGCAATGCCATATTTAATAAATAATATGAAGCCACGGCCTCGAGGATAACTGTTGTCGTGCCCTTTTGTCCACTTGTAAACTGTCCTTGCCAAGCCTTAGGATAATACTCCCCGCCACCCCAACGCATACAATCGATACTTCAATCATTCCCTGAAACCACGCTTCCGACCAACTTGTAGTAGTTCTCGGTCTCCGCTATTTGGTCAGTTTTAAGTATTCATCTTGAAATGTGGCAATTACGCCTTTGCAAAATTCACAGTGCACCAAGTGCAAAGTATTCTCCAATTTTCAGCATACTATCACAAGCACCCCGCGGAGCATCTATGCGAAAGCATGCGCATGACAAATTGTACACTGGATAGGTGTCAAACCAAGCTTTCCAGCATTACTCTGCCTTTGAGTGAAGTAGTTGTCGTAATTTGATAAAGCTTCTACAATTCATGTAAACAATGGTGGCCTTCTTCATTGAAATCTTCTTCCTCGAATCGCATTTCAAAGGTAATTGCATGATCATCGAAATAGTCGGCCATGAGCCTCTCGAGGCCACCGCATGATCCCTACTATAGATTTTCTTATTTGATCGATTGTTTCGCTCTTCTCGAGCTCTTCCTGCACTTTTTTGTTGCATGTCAAGTATAGCTTTAAGTCCCATCATGTTGTAATTCTTCGAGGCTAAAAGATGGTTCGCATCCATTGGGTGATACCATGTTAAGACGGAGCTAAGGTTCGGTGGTATTCAAATTATGAGGACTACTTGTGTAATGAACGTCATGTCGGAGCAACGACTAGTCACGGGCCATGTCGAGCTATGACTAGTCACGCCATGTTCAGCTAGTTGACGGATTGGATTATTAGATTTGGAATTTGTGTGCTATGATTAGTCGTTGGCCATGTCAGAAAGAATGACTAGTCACGTCATGTCAGAGCTATGACTAGTCACGTCATGTCGGAGCTAGTGGATTCATATTGGATTATTAGATTTGGAATTTTGTGTGCTATGACTAGTCAAGTCATGTCATTATGAAAACATCACTTTTATTCAAACGGATACATTGAAATAAACATACATTTCACATCCCACAAATTATTCAGAAGAACACACAACTTGAAAATAAAACACACAACTCGGAAATAAAACACACAACTCGAAAATAAAACACACAACTCGCAAATAAAACACACAACTCGCAACTAGTTTGGGAACAACTCCTTCAGCAACATATTATAAGTCGCTTCATCTATAGCATCACGTTCTTCTTTGTTCTTCAACGTCAGTAACATCTCCAACTTCTTAACACGTGCATACTCCAACATAGCTGTAGCAGTAGTAGCTCTGGATTGTTCTAGGTTTTCACGAGTGGAGGTTAAATTAGTTAACTCTTCATTAAGGGTTTCCTTTGCTTTTCTTTTGGGTGTCGATGATTTGCTAGATGAAGCCTAGCTTTCTCTTTATTGAGTCCCTACCTTCCGACGCACAAAAGGAGAAAAGGGAATTGAGAATTCATCATCATCGCATTCTTTCTTCGATCCACTACTTTCGTATGCATTTGTTCGCCGAATACCTATAGGCTGGTTACTAACCAACTTTTCATTTTTTCGAGCAAAGTAAACCTTTCCTTCGCATTTTGGTACAACTTCTAGACCCTTGGATATGTAGTCGCCATCGGACCAACCGCTACGCTTCTGTCTGTATGCAGTACCGTAACAACCCACAAAATTGGATAAGTTTTTACTAATTTGACGAAAGTGACTCTTGCATTGTACCGAGGTCCTATCGTTGCCATCTCCATAGTTCTCCTTCAAGTACCAAACTTTATCCTTAAAATGTGTAACACTTTCGATTTGTCCCAAATTCGCCATCATCATTACTAACATAAATAACCATTTAGCAATATTTCTTGTTCTCCTCTGCCTGTGGATCGTAAGTTGATTTCTTTCGATGATTGATTGAGGTAAAAAATACAAGGAGTATCTTCATCAACATTTCAAGAGATATTTGTGACAAAAAACTGTGATATCAAGAGATCCAATTACCAAAACGTGTCAGGTTTGTCTCGTGAATTGCTCCGCCCGTTGAGAGTTCATTTGAGAGGGAACATAGTTGTATTTCGAAAGGTGGATAAACTATACTAAGATATGTGATGATTATGCGGTTATGAGCAAAATTTGGTGGCATCATATATTGCGACTAAAATTGCCGCCCCCGTGTTTTGAGGATTTTCCGGGCGCCGATATTTGTATTTGGAGGTCTCGTATTAGGATCTGATGGTTGGTTAGGAAAGTTGTAATTTGCAAAAAACTATAGTTTTGTGAAGGATCCATGGAGTTTCTTGAAAATCGGAAGAGAAAAGTGATTAAAAGAAGAATAAAAAAGGTTGTAAAAAACTTGATTTTTTTTTGTGTGTCCAAATGACACAAACCTAGGCTCTATTTATAGAGCTCGAAAAATAAAAAATAGTGGTATAATTTTTTTTATTGCTTAATTATTGTCCAAAAAATAATTTAAAAATGAGGTGAAAAAAAATTACCGGCCCACCAATAAGCAGGTTATTGTCAAGGCCAGCCATTGGCTTCAGAGCTCCATACGCGTGGGCGCGGGCCGGTAGGTTGTTTTTTTTGCTTTTTTACTGCCGGTGGGGCCCATATTTAAAAAGCAGTTAGGGATGGTCCGGATCAATTTTTCTCCTGTCCCACAGCAAATTGGTACCTAATTCGATCCTCTCGTATTTAAATGATTCTCTTAACACCCTAATTGATCCTCACGCACATAAATTTCTAAGAATTATAATCGGATCGAAGTAAAAAGTGTTCTTTAATATTTAAGTATCTATTTAGATATAGCCATACATAAATCTCAAATGTTTTAAAAATATATTGATCGAATTAACTCCGAAATCCAATCTTGAAATTAATAAATTTCTTCACTAAGTAGGAAAAATTACACTCATTAAATATATCCTTATAGGTATGTTAGTCTATCCTATGTCCATATATAAATTTCCTCTCAATATCATCCATAAACTTGAAAAAATCTTTGCTAATATAATTTTTTGTAACTCCTTCCAACATTTTAAAATTCATTGGATTAATTGGAAGTTCTTACGATTTCCTACACAATCAGACGGTCTGGGTATTAAAAACCGACATGATTTTAACCTTACTCTTCTTGCTAAATCTAGTGGGAACCTTATTCAAAAGCCTAATACACCTACTACTATTACTCTCAAATCGAAATACTTTCCAAACTTCTCCATAACCAGTACACCAACTAAACAATATACATCTCGGGTATGCAAAACCTTCAAGTAGGTTTTGCAAAACTTAAACAATCCTTGCTTTGGATTCCTCTTTCAGGATCTAGTATACATATTTGGAAAGATAAATGATTGTCAACTCCCACACGAACTCCATTCTACCGGCTAAGGCTCCATAACAAATTTGCACAACCCAATACCCCAACTTTAATTAGAGATCTTACAATTAATGATACCTCTTGGAACATACCCCTTCTAGTCTCCCTTTTTTCTTCTCATATTATAATACTTATCATCAACAAAAATCTAAATGGCATGCCATATGAATTACAATGGCAACCTAATAATCAATGAACTATCCCAACCACTAAAGCTGTTTACCATAATACCTTTTTACACACTAAGTATGAAACAATCAAGCCTATCAACTTTTCTTTTCTTCCCCATAATATTTGGAAACATCGAATACCACAAAAATTTCAGCTTTTTCTATGAAAATTATTATACAATCGTCTACCCACCACAATCAACTTTTTTCACACAAAAAAAAATATCAATACAAAATGTATCTTTTGTGGGCTTGACCAAGAAATGATTGATCATCTCTTCCACTCAAGCCCTATTATTTCAAAATTATGGACTCCCTTTTCTTCTTTCCAATTCCACTCCTCAAACACAAATATAGTAAAAATCATTAGCCGCTGGTTAAAAAAAATGGAAACCCACACAACCACAATAACAAGACACTCTCTTGCTAGTATGTAACTTCCAGAGCATCTAAATTTATCGTAATGATATAATCTTTAATCATGTGACTTTCCAACTTCCACAAATCATTGCTCTAAGATCCAACTTCCTTAAGAAATGTAATAAAGCAAAAACTATACAATTACTTTCTTCCCATACAATAAAATCTTTTACTTTGACAAATAATATCTATATTCAGTTAAGTAAATCAAACACGATCCATACATCAACTTCCACATATACAATTTACCTAATTTTACAACATAAACCACAATCTCACATTCAAATACAATGCTTTACGGAATCTAAAATAAAACTTTTTTGTGACACTATTATCATGCATGAAGCACATACTCACTCAAATATCACATTACTTCAAAAACATATCCTTAAAGCCTTTATCTTTAGTTTAGTTATAGCCAAATTCATATCCCCTCATACTATCTTTCTTGTTTCATATATATTGTTTTCACATGTTATCTCTAAAGCCTCTTGCATGGATACTGACAAGCAAGAATTAACGAACCTTCTTGGCAACACATGTGGAAGATAAAAACAATATGTTTTTGAAGCCCACCTCTATATCTAGTTTTAAGGACTTATGTGATATTTTAGCTCCCTTTAGATCTGATTTTGTAATCCCTAAATATTTTTATTCTAGATTTATGGGTAGTATGGATATCGTTAGTTGTATCCGGAGTAGTTTGTATTATACTTATGTACATTAATGTAATGATCTATAAAAAAATGTTACTATATATAATTGATATATGTTGGTTCATTCAATTCATTTTAATCGATACTCCCTCTGTTTTTTCAGTTGTCGTTTTAGATATTTCCACAGAGATTAAGGAAAAGAAAAATTAGCCAAAAAGTGGATTGAAAATGTGAAATGACAATCAATTGAAATAATAACATTGGTTGGTTGCTAATTTAACAAGAAAAAGTAGTCAAAAAGTACATTGAAAATATAAAATTGCTATTTATTATTCTAAAACAACAACTATTTTCAAACAATTTTTTTTGGCTAAACCGACAACTAGAAAAATGGAGGGAAAGAAAAAGTAGTCAAAAAGTGCATTGAAAATGTAAAATGACAATCAATTGAAACAAAAATATTGGTTAATTTAGAGAGAAAAAGTAGTCAAAAAGTACATTGAAAATATAAATTTGCTATTTATTATACTAAAACAATAATTATTTTCAAACAAATTTATTTGGCTAAAGGGACTATTAAAAAAACGGAGGAAACAAATGAATTTGACTATTGGAAATACTCCTTAAGGGTCAACTCTCAGAAATCAAGTTTGGAAGATCATTCCATGTCTAGTTGGCTAGCTAGAATACTTGAACTTCATGGATGTGGGAATGGAACTAACAATGTTGGCATGAAACTTTTGATTAGGCAATCAATCCTTCAAAAAGTTTTTATTTTTTATTTTTTATTTTATTTATTTTAAAGACTGGCGGAGATTAGTCTGCTTTCTCTGTCTTACACAATGGATAACAATCTACTTCCATATTATATATATAGGTATTGTTATGTGTGATTTAAGATGGATTATCACTAATTATCTTATAAAGAGTATTTTCAATAGTCATCAATCATGTATGTATCAATAATTTCACGAAACAAATAATGTGGATCAATATTATTTACAAGAATCAAATCGCAACTGGTCATTAATTATTGATATCAAATTAACAATTAATTTTAAAAACTCTATAAAATAATATTGTTGGGACCATCAAAATTTATTAATTAAGTGAGATATGAGTTAATCATTAAATTAATTATAATTAATTTATATATTAATTAATATTTATTTACTTATAGATTAATTTTTCTTATCAAATAATTGTTTTCTAAATATAATATTAATTTTTCAGCACCCATTGATCACCATTCACCGACCTGTTCAATCATCAATGTATATAAGTTAAGTACTCAATTTATAAAGCCCTTATTGAAACTTTTAAATTATTAATTTGACACTTGTCTACGATTGGGACCAACTAAAAGTATTAAAAAGAGCTTATTGATTAATCGAGTATTAATTAATGGAGTTTCTACTTGGCTAAAACCATTATTTGAACCATTAACTACTTGGAACAAGGTGCATTCATTCATACTCTTATGTACAATATTTCGAATGCGTATTCTAGACTGCGACCGACGAATAAGACGCAAATTACGCTTTAAACCAATAAGTAGTTCTCGCGATGACTAACCAAAAAGTTTGGCTTGCAGAAGCGATAATCTAATCCTTACGACTTCAAGAATCACAAATTCACTTATTCTACCAACTCGTCTAACCACGGCGTAAGACGATAACTAACCTGATTACATTAGACGTAGGTAGCCTTCTTGGTCAAGGGCTAAATGCTCAATTTTCTCAAAAAGTCTCATATCATCATATTTAGAATAAAAATGTATACCTATTAGCTTCGGTTCTAAACCAAAATTATTACTCCGTGGTATGCCCTACAAGAAGGAATTTGCCTTAGACCAGATAAAGTTTCTCAGTTTGCGTTAAGGATTGCATGTAACAGAAAGCAATAAAATAATAGGAGTACACAGTTTGCAATTGTTGACCTCACTTGTGTCCATATATTATGAGTGGCATAAAGTTATATATGGAAATTTGATGTTAATAGTGGAAGTCATTGTCAGTACAGAAGAGCGGGGGCAGGTCGTTTATTAGGTGAGCTTACTAGTA
Organism: Lithospermum erythrorhizon; assembly: GCA_019722365.1. Taxonomy (NCBI): domain Eukaryota; kingdom Viridiplantae; phylum Streptophyta; class Magnoliopsida; order Boraginales; family Boraginaceae; genus Lithospermum; species Lithospermum erythrorhizon. The sequence goes on along the minus strand of JADFUC010001778.1, from coordinate 12,769 downwards.
AAAGGCATGTGTAAGACATTGACACATTAATTGTTGGTGTGTGAAGTTTAATCAAAGAAGAAAGAAAGAGGATATGTATGAGTGATTCGATAAGATGAGTTGAGAAGCCAAGCTCACGCCCACGGTGTTGAAGCATGGTCGTTGTGGATGCAAACCGATGGAGGTAGCTAGAGAGGTCTTCTAGTTGAGGAAATTATGTGTGTGGTAACGTTTATGTTATTTCCGCATAATATGGTATTAATTCATTTTGAGGTTCCTTAGAAAGTTTATAAATATTGTGTTTAAAGACGTTTTTCTCTGTGTTTTGAATTTAGAGTTTTAGAAAAAACAATCCGAGTTAGTAGAGTATTTAAGAGGTTTATTTTCTGGCAAGGCTTTGTAATAGAGAACATAATTCTCTGAGTGAATTCTCTATTAACATATAGTTTTTGTGAGAAAAATATGAGTGCATACTGTAGCCAGTCGAAATTTATTAAATAAATTTAATTAAATTCGATTATTTCAATTCCGCGAAATCGACAAATAAAAAATCAATCACACGGAATACACGATGATCGTTCAACCCGAGCCCCAACAAAAAACAAAATAACGAGTGTTCCTCAAATTAGTTCCCTTTAAATTAAATTAAAGTCGAAATTAAATTAAATTAAAGTAAAGCCAAAATTAGGGTTTTAGGCATTAATTAACCCTAAATTTTAACTCAAACGAGGCCTTTGGTAAAATTAATTAAATGTCGATCGGCTGGGGTTCTAATATCCCAAATTTATTTACATCAATTTCGGGTCAGTTTCTACATTTAAATTTTATCCTAAGGCTTCTACTAAATGAACACTCTAAAGAATCTGCTTAAACGAACACTCCAAAAAGAAATGCGCCTACGAAACGCTGCCGACCTAAAAAAGTTAATCCTAACCTTCCTCGCTTATCAAAAAGATAAGACCTATTACGCTGAGTACGACAAAAGAAATTTCCATAAATCAACGGCCCGCATCTTCGCCTCTCAAATCAATTGCCAAGTTAAAATCAAAATCAAGCGCGATCAGCCGATCAACCAATCAAGCAGAAATTTCTTAAAGACTATAAATACCCTCCCCTCATTCTAGTCGATCAAAATCATCCTCGAATACAACAAAAGCTCCTAAAGATAAGTACAACTCAGTGCCGCATTTCTTCATGTAAAACCTCCCAAGATTGCTACTTTATCGAGAAAATTATCCGAACGCCGTAGAATCTTCAACCCATAAACCTAAATAAGTGGTCATAATTTGTAGAATCGGCGCCGAAGCAGCACAAAAAATATTCAACATCGTAATTCAAATAGGCGCCTGTAATTAGCAAGGTTGAATCGCTATTATAAACGTAAGAATTTCTGCGATCGCACTAGTGTTCGATTTAATCCGATCATCTGATCTCATAACCAAATAAACTAAGCAAAAGATTAAGCTTCAAAAGTCCCTCGTAGGGTAAATCATAGGCGATATTAATGCTTACAATTTTGTCTAGCCATCGGGAAACATGTAGTGCTCGCTAACGTGATCCTTCGACAATAGCAAATTAAGACAGAATGTTCAAGCAAGACTGCAACTCGCCTAACTATACGGCATTGCCCGCTAGCGCCCTCATACACAAATCCAAGTCAAGTCTAAGTCCGACAACCCCAAGTCTGTAGACCAAAGATCAAGTCCTGTGATACCACTGCATACGCCAAGGCGCCTCCTGCATCATATCCATGCGAAGCACGTTCAAAGACTAAGTCTTCCTCCTATCCAGCCTGTACATCACACCGATCCGCATCACTCTTATCCGGGGCCTTCACATTCAACTGAAAGCACAAATCCTATCTAGTTTTAAGATCGCGAACTGGCTTTAAGAACAAATCTAAATCTAATGATCATACAACTGTCCAGACAAATCAAATACAAATCCAAATTTCAAATAGGCGCCTAAATCCAAGAGACTTCAAGTCTAAATCAAGTCCAAGACTACATCAAATCCAAGTTCAAGATCTCAAGCTAGGTTGCATTTAGAGAGCAATAGACGTATAGTCGGACTTATCGCTTGATAAATTTTATATGTACCAGATGATTTTTCCAGCCGTGTTTTATCAGACGTATACAGATATTATAAATAATAAAAATCTTTCTGTAAGCTTACAAATCTCGTAAGACGCCCAAATGACTATTCTACTCTTCGTCATTCCCGACTAAAGAGACGTTTCCAAACAAAATACCGGCCAGGTCTCTAGCAAACATACCGCTGCATATGCCTACTTGGGTAACTATGCACCTCTGGGGCCCGAATTGTCCTGTAATGTCTTGTCCCTCGGCAAGAATGAGCCAACACCTCGGAGGCCTCAGTCACCCAACCGTAGAGTGTTCATCTCTATCCAGCCTACGGTTCTACAATTCAAAGACCGCTACGAGAGAGTCCTACACTGACAATTACTAAATTCTCCTTTATGCCATATTAATGACGGCGTGAGTTACACCCTGTAAGAAAAGAGCTACCTCGTGAGGATCAGCTAACATGTAATAAGGCTGTGATCTACTCACCATCCTACTTACTAGAAGCGTAGTCGATCACAAGCACCAAAACACAAGCAACCGTACTAAATTTGAACCGAGCCTCACAGAGGCACCTACTTCCTCTAAACCTACACCGAGATACTTTTAAACGTGCCTCCACAACAAAGTTCTTCGAGTATTGCCTTAAAGTGCAGCTAACAAAGGCACCAAATTGCCTCAAATGTGACGGAACTATTTCGCAAAGACAACTGGCGAGTTTGTACTGGGGGAAATAAAAGACAATCAAGACGAAGCACTCTCATACTCCTATGTCAAGCCCTACACATCCCACATAGATCAGTTGAAGATGCCTCATGGCTATTAGCCCCTAAAGTTCCAATAATTTGATGGAGTTGGAAACCCCAAATAGCACATAGCCCACTTCAGGGAGACACTGCACAACGCCGGCACACGAGGATCATATTTCTGTCAACGCTTCGCATTTATCACCAAAGGCAATGCATTTGAGTGGTATACCGAACTAGAACCACCCACCATTACCGCTTGACACACTGAATGCTAATTCCTAGTCAGCTTCTTCAACATTCCGACGAACTTGGCCAAGATGATAGGAACCCGATCACTCAGCCATGGCAAATAGAAAAGACGAAATGCAGCGCATTTCATAAATGATGGAGTAAGCTTCATGCCTTAAATGCAAAGATAGTCAGTCGGAAACATCAACTATCGCGACGTATACAAGGTACGCACGGTGACTCCGCAATACATTCCGCAGGTATATCGTCTGGTGATATCTGGTAAATTTATCAACCGTAGCCTACGAGCATGGGAGCCCAATCACAGAAACCGTAATATATTTATTGATTTTTTAATTATGCCTGCGATAATTGTTGTAACAATTTATTTACTAGTTTTAGTTAAACGGCATTACTCCAAACTAAATTGCTCAATAATAAGTAATTTCAATTATTTACGAACTCATGAATATATCGTGTATATGCCAGATCATGATCCCATGCATAACGTTATAAGCATACTAATGGTCAATTATATTATTAAGGGCTGTTCCATATTATCTCGAGGCTCAAAAAGTCAATACAGAAATATTATCAATCTTATTTACGTATGAAATTAAATCGTGATTTCTAAATTGTGAGTCGATTAAAATCAACGTATATCCACCTAGAGTTTTGTATATCGAAGCAATGTAAAAATACAAATTTGACGAAACCGAATCAATTGTTAAGCGCTTTAATTGACGCTAATGCTAGGCTCACAGCGACTTGATAATTATTCACTGCTAGCATTCCGCTAGTTACCGCTTTAAAGAGTCGCTCAGGTTAACGAGTCGCAGCCTATTCGGGTTAAATAAAGCGCGAAGAGGCTATATAAGAGATTTAAGATGAAGGCTACATTGTAATAATTACTTTCTATCAGATATATATGAAATGATTATTGTAATAATTATTGGGCACAAACTATGTGATAATTAATGCATTTAATTATACATATTTCATGGATTTAATGTTTAGATTCAAATTTGAATTTAAATTCCAATCATATTTAATTATATATTTATGTGATTTGATTTTGATTTTGGTAAGATAAAAGGAAACTATTTTATATGATTGTCAATCATATATTTAAAATTAGAATTGATCGGGGATAATTTTCAACCTCATACTGTTAATTATATATTAAGCGCATATTTATTATGTATTGATTGTGATAAGCTATTGCATACTTATTGCATCCACACTTAATTGCATTAATAATATTTTAGTGACTTTTACGTAGTCATTTGTTCCATACTATTTAATGTATTTATTAAACGATAACATGCGATTTAATTTTGGTCTTTATATCAGAAATTGTGAATTGGGGTGTTTAATATATCGGACAGGACGAGCTTGTTTTTTTAAAAATACGGTTCCGCGAATGGTTGGATTCGTTGTACACCACTGCTGAGTCGCTTTTATTTAGTTTAGTTCTTTTACCCAATGCTCAAGGTGGTCGTCTTAGCTGCTAGTAACAAATGTAGTCTGCAGTATCAAGACATGCTTCACCACGGGCGGTTTGAAAGTTTCCAAAAAGTCAAGAATACAAGATCAGACTTGAAAGTGTTGTAAATAGGTTTATTATTTTAAGGTCATATCATATATCCTTAATGCGTGATTGAAGTCAATCGCCTGAATAAATTAAAGTCAGTCTCCTTCCAACCGTCAAAGACACTCGTTACACGAAACCAACGAAAATAACTATGACAAGAAAGATAATAAACACATTAAGATTTCTGCTTTTGCTCCGCCTGTGCCAACGGCACCTACGCCTCAAAGCACCGCCCTGTGAGATTCCACTAATATTTCCAGCATCATAAAGCAGTGACTTATACAAACGCTCCACGCTTCGACGCCCCTAACTAACCTTAAATTACAAAAGAACTAAGCATTTCGGTGATCCACCTATCTTCTAACCTTCCTCACACACTCTCTCCCAAGGACTCCACAAGCATCACTTTCTCACAATATTCTATCAAAAGTATGTTATAATAATATAACACACGCATACATCAATTAGCGCGCTCATGGTGGAACTACTAACACAACTAACCCATACGACTTTTGTTCCTTCGTCATTGCCTCTTCCGAATAGGTTCTTTTGTGAATAAATAAAGCCACGCCTTCTCAGGAAAAGTCGAACACATATATATGGGCTGCATCGGACGATGACGTAAGCATGAAACCCTTGTACCGACTCCTGCCTCGCTTCCATAACCCATAAGATCTTCCAAGATCTCATTCAACTTACCAAAACAAAGAGACGCGGTATCTTCCAAATCTTTGACCACATCTTCAAGAATCCTTCTTAACTCGACTCTACTTTAACAACGGTGATCTCCCCCAAGGCCGCGCAATTCTCCAAAAGTAATTATCATAAAAAATTATGGCAAAGCCCAATAGTTTTTATCTTGCAACGTAATTTTCTTGCAAACAGATGTACCCCTAACGTTATAACATAAGAGCTGCCATTGGGCTATAAATAATCAGTCCGTTAGACAAACTTCACCCAACTTTATACATCAACATGTATTATTTATTTTATTTTTCATGACGTGCATATTACTTGAGTACGCGCTATAATATTACTTAAATAATTAATCAAATAATACGAATCTCACCATAAAAATGTAAGCAAACGTATCAAGCTAATTTAAAGTCGTAACTTATCACGATTACTGCGGCACAACGCGACGGCAAAAATACCAGTATCATGGCTGCGCATGACAATGGATCATGTTGAAGTTGATTTCACTAACGCTGCGGCCTTCGTGATCATTCTACCTAATAAATTAATTTTAATTTGGCCGTTTAACCTGGGTGATTTCCACTAACGTCATGTGGGCTCGTGCTGATAATTTGTTAGGTAGAATCTCAGAGGTACGTTAGTAACACAAGAGTTAAGTCGCTTACATAATTGGTCAAGTTAACCTACCATCGCCTTGGCTTTTTCAAAACGTGACGCAGCTGGCTGCCGCTTTGAATATCGTATTACTTTACAATTTAATTTGTGCGTTTGCCACGACATTACTAAACCGTTGTTTTACATACTTATTCTAGAATCAAACTACCGCCCTTTAAAACAATCTAAAACACGCTCAAACAACTTTTAACTTCACGCGCTGCATAACGGTGCAAATTATAAGACACGGTCCCAGCGAACAATTACCTATTAAATTTTATGTCCGGATCGCTTCCCTTATTATTCTATATTATGGCCCTTTAATCTTATTGGTCCATTTCATCAATTATTAATACGATACGAATTGTATTCATATTTCTTTAGCACATTCATTTTATAAAATTAAAATGACAAATAAATTAATAAAATTACATAATTAAGAAAAATATAATAAATAAATGGGCAAAAGGTCAAGATGATCACTTAAGGCCAGCCATTGGCCCGGGGTCGATCACTTATGTTTTAAAAGGTCCCACGATCACTTATGTTTCAAAATCGATCTCACTGTACTTTCAAGATAATTTTATGTTAAGTTCATAATCGGGTCACGCGATCACGGACACCGCTGGCGGGCATTTTACGTTGTATCTTCATAGCGTAATCCTAAGAGGGGAGGAATTAGATGTATAAAGTTAAACCTTTTTCGACTTTTGCTGCTGAATGGGCTTATAGCAAGATTAACCAAATTAATAAAGCTTAAATGTGACTATTTCCAATTTAATCCTTAAACCTTAAACACCCACACAATTATAAGGATTACACACACAATCAACTTATAATCAATTTCCAAGCACAACAACGATATAAATTGACAATAACTAAATAATATAGGATAGAAAGATACACTAGTGGATAGAAAAGATACACAACGATATAATGAGCTTCTCGACAAACCTAGCTGGCTGATCTTTGGCTTTCCAACCTCGGATTTGAAAAGTAACTCCTCGCGAATATATCCGGAGTTCACCACTCGTGGCGCATACAAGAAACTCACAATACACCTCTAGCAATCCATCGAACACCTAGCTACGCCCCTAGGCAACCACTTATAACTCTCAAGCAACCTCGACAAAAATCGAGCTTCGGGTTGTCTACACAACTCGAACAACCTTTCAGTAGTTCACAACTAGTCAACCCTTTCTTAAAGAAAGAACTCTTTGTATGATGAATCCCTAAATGGATGAATAAAGAGTTTGAACAAATGTAAGCTCTAATGAAATCCCTCACAAACTAATTGAACAAGTATGATTAAGAGATTGACGTTTTGCTTTGGAACACCGAGAATCGGGTTGGTGGAAAATTGATCAGACAAAGTTAGGGTTTCTCAGAAGACGCATTTAAATGCTTTTATAAATACAAACCCACACAATTTAATCTACTCATTAATCGGCTCGGCTCTAGATTTGTTCTCTAGGCCGATCTGCGGGCGATCGGGTTTTCAAACGGTTAAAAACGTGAAGACACCGCCTGGAAGCCGGGCCGAGGTTTCTTGAATTTCTCCGAAAGCAATCGACTGTAGGGCCGATACAGGGTCGATTCTCCCGCTTCATTGAACCCCTCTCGAGACGGCTCTCAGACGGCCTCGCAGGCCGATCTGTGAGGCCGATTTTCCCACAGGTATAACGCTTTTCTAGCTTGATCCACTAACTTTGATCTTATTCGAAATCGATCCTAAGATGACACAAAGTCATTTTAATTTGATTTCGTAGAAGTTCAAATGCGAATCAATCAAGAACAAGTATATACAAACGATTCAAGAGAAAATCGAACTCACAATTTAAAAGTTTAACCATTTTAAACAATCTCTCAAATCAAACTTAGCAATTCAATAAGTGAGGAATTCCTTACAAACGCCATATAGAACACATAAAGACATAAACAATTCTTGGCGTTGACTTGATTTGAATCTTGTGCCAAAGAGCCAATTTAACGGCGCACTGTAGAAATCACTTAAACAATTGTTAGCGCTTAATTGTAATTTGTTATTATCAAAATAAGGATTAGTGATCAGAATCAACATTTTAGTCATTTCATACCTAAGTATTTTTAAAGCACAGTGGAGGATAATCTTATGTTGGAGTCACGGTCGACACTTATGTTTCAAAAAGCCTGGTTGATCACTTATATGAGAATGATTGGTTAGGCCAGCTTCTCTAATTTCCTATTAGCATCCGCTAATCGGGTCACGTGGCCATCACGCACAGCTCTCGGTGAGCACTTTCGGTGGGGCATCAAGCAAATCGATAGATTACTTATTTTTATCAAAAACATTTTGATAACGATATTTCCACTTAATTTTGAATTTTTCCCCTCGAAACTTAATTATGAAAGTCGACTAAAATGCCCCTCGTTGTCACGCGAATCTAAATTAACGGAGGCTTAATACGAAATTAGGGCGAAAGTACCAACGAGATCGATTTATTGAAACATAAGTGATCGACGGAACTCAAACATAAGCTGACGACGACCATAACTCACTGATGTTGGATCCTTCCCGCCTTATTTTCGGAAAAATTGCCAGTATGCACGACTAAAATGCTCCTCAAAAGTGTTACGTGATTCCACGTGACTCCAATTAACGGAGACTTAACAAAAATTAGGCAAAAGTACCACCGAGACCGATTTTAAAACATAAGTGATTAACTCGACCTTTGAAACATATGCTATCGACTGAGACTATAACTCAAACATGCTCGATCATCCCCGCTGGCCTCTAAAACAAATTCAATACCTCAAATACTCTATCGAAATTGAAATATTCCTAATGAAGTAGTCGTTTATTTGCCTCTTATTACAGCTTAAAATGAATCCACTGATCTAGTAGTCATTTCCGGATTCATAAAACTTAAATCAATTACTCATTTATATTCAATTATTCATGCTCCAATTAGTTGCGGAAACCCGTCTAATGGATATATATTTCTTTTTATATTCATTTATTAACTAATACAGACTAATAATTTTATGAAATCTAAATAGTAACATATTTTGAATTAAATCATCCATAATTATTAAGAGATTCCTATATACGAATGAACTCTTCATTTTAATTTTTACCCAAAATTGAAAGTATTTAATATGAATAAATATATGATTCATCTTATATATTGGTAAATTAGTAATATGCATGATTAAAATAATTCAATTTTGATAGTTTTGTTTAGTCCAGATATTGAATTTGTTTATAAATTATGTAATATAATTTATTGATTTATTAATTTAGTTGTCATTTTAATTTTATAAAAAGAAGTGTTACAATATAAATACAATTCATATCATTAATAATTGATGAGATGGAGTAATAAAAATTTAAGAGGCACAATAAGGAAGGTAAGAATGGGTAGACCATCTTGATTGGCTTCGAATGAATCGAGTACCACATTTGTGCCACACTGTGACCTTAGAGTAAAATGAAGAAAAAATCACATTATTTAAGTGCATTCTATTGAGACTAAATTATTAGATTAAGAAGGAACATTCCACATGGAGAGATTAAGAATTTTTGATTAATTAATAAGCTCATTATTTATTCTTCATAATTCATATCATCAATTTATTTTATTGTGAAACATCATGAAATTTTATCATAATTAGCAAACTAATCATAAAATTATTAATTTTAATTGTTTAAATTTTTCTTACGAAACTCATTGATGTGTCTTGAGATTCTTTTATTCTTTTTTGGACGAGCTTACATTTTTCTTTACGAAACTCATTGATGTATGTCTTGAGATACTTTATTCTAATCAAATCATGAATACGATGATGACTACTTTTTATTTTGTTTTCCTTGAAATCATTATTGTACTTTATTTCTACCAATGAGGATGGAACTATAATTTTAGGAATGTTTTGTTAAACCTTACAAGACTTAAATTTACTGAATTTTAATACTCTAATTTATTAAGCTTGTTTTATTAATGAATTATTTTAAGTGCTTAATATTCAAATACTTATCAAAATCCATAATGTAAATTATTAAATTCCTAAATTTTATTTTTTACCTCTTAATCAAATAATTCATTAATTCTCCTCTTACCCACTCCTAACCCTAAAAAAAACAACTTATTCTCATTTCTTCACCTTACACATTTTTCTTTCTCCAATCTATCGCTGTGTTAATAATTTGATCACTTTCTCTATTCAATTTATAATACTTCTGACGCCAAGTATTTTTCAATTTAATTTTTTGTATTTTATTCAACGTATTATATTGTTAATACGTAAGAAATAATTATTTTATCAGTTGCTTAAGTTAATTGGCTTATATTTTAAATTAATTCTTTGTATTTTATTCAATGTATCAGGACATATCAGATTGTTAATACCGGATTTGTTATCCCCGTTAATTGCAGTAACCAAGCTTGGGCTTTTTCCATCATATTCAAGCGCTATTTGTCATAGCCAATATCACAGAATCGGTATTTATTATCGATTGAGTTCGACATTTGGTGTCTTATATGTCATAAGTTATATTAGGACTCTAATCTAAGTAAATTAGATAAATGTTTCGTTACCGCTTTTAATCTGGCCATGCAGATTGCAAAGACATAAAGCACAGACAAATACTCCTTGTTTTGTTTCTCCCACTGACGGAAAGGAGTACGATCCAAATTAATTTCATCAAGCAGTTCTCGATCAAGCCAAGACGCTGATGATCATGTCTTTTTTCAATGCCAGACGTCTCTGGGACATGCGCTTCCAACGGCATGTGTTTCAAGTTATTTTCTTATTAATCGAAAAATTTTGGTGGCTATTATCCAATTTTTCAAGATGCACGTTGATCAATTTATTGAATTTATATATATTTTTATAAATTTTGAATATTTATTTAATGATATTTAGATTCTTTTATTTATATTTTAATATTTATTTAATCAAATTATTATATTTATACTACTATTTATAATCTAATTAATAAGATTTTATTATTTAAATTATCTATTATATTATTATTTATTTGTCATATGATTCATATATATGTAGCTGTTTTGGCCAAACAATCTAATTTAAAGTTTTTTCAAGCCAAGTATCAAACACCTTAAATATTTTCGTGATTCTGATTCGCCTAATTCGGGGATTCAAGTATTCAGCTATTCAATTTTCGACTTCGCCAGCTTTTCAAATTTAACAAACACCCACTTACACTTATACTTTTTTTTAACGGGCACTACAAGAAAAACGGCCTTTGTCACTTAAACGACGCGACGTCTGCGGATTTCGTGACAAAAAATGACTTTTTTGGCACGACAGCTACATAAAGAAAACAACTCGCTCCTCGCTACAACTTTTTGCATGCTGATAAAATATTTCTAGGCAAAAAAAGTATTTTTACCACGAATTAAAGGGGCGACAAACGATTCGGTGATATTGACTTTTACTACTATTTGTAATAGCAATTTACAAAATATTCGGCAATTTATATATATTACATTTAATTTAATTTTAATTGATAACTAGTTTTTAAACTTATATATATTACATTCAATTCATTTTAATTGATATTTTTGTATTCATGTCATACTATTACTTTTTAATATACATATGATAAAAAGTTACAAAAAATAATATTATATAAATATTTCAAAGATGACCAAATTGTTATTATTATAAGAATAAAAAAATTAATGATCAAATTTAAAATAAAAATAAAAATCATGTATCAATTAAAAATAAATATATAAAGAGAATTTTATTATGTATATATATAGCTTAAGCTAATAACATTAATTTATTTATAGATACGTACTATAATAATAGTATGTACTAACTAATACTCCCTAACTAATTATAATAATATACAATATAATAGCTTAATACTAACGTACAATAATATATAATATATAATACTAATAATAAATTAATTAAAATACTCCCTTAAAATACCTACCCTAGCTTTCATCACCAAATTAAAACACTAAAGGGTCTGTACGTATGGAGGTATATGCCAAAAAGGCCCATGCGTATAAATCACCAAATTTTCACTAGTTTTCATCTAAGGGCAAATTGCACATATCAGCTAAGGAGTGTGCTGCCACCGCTGCTGTAATAATCCCAGATTTCATTCAATAATTAATAAATTAAAACGTAGAAATAAGAATTTAAACGATCGACCCACTTTGTATTTCACATTATAAATGTTGATATTCTTGACGTTAATAATATGCTTAAATCGGCATCTCCGCCTTAAAATAAAACGACCTGACACCACCTAAACCATTTTTTCCTTCCATCCTTCCCACATACTAAACAAGACTTAAAAAAAACCAAAATCCCATCTCCCTCAAGCCGCCAACCCTCCCATTCCCCTTTCGATTTTTTTCTTTCTTCGATTTTCCTCCATCTCAAGCTTTACCCTCAAATTTCTGGCATTTTCCCTTATCATCCTCTTCGATTCATGTAAAAAAGGTCAAATCTTTTGAATATTTCGAAGTTTCGAATGAGTTGACTTTTGTATTTCGATTTTATATTGTTATAAACTTATCATAGGGGCTCTTAAATTAGTTATTTTGAGTTAAAGTCGAATTTGGATGAGTATTTTCGACGCTGGTGATGTTGACTTCTTTTGTGAATTGGCTCACTTCGGTTTCTTGGTGTTTAATGGTATATAATTATTATCTAAGCTTAGATTATAGTATGTGAGGTACACACCGATTGGGATAGAACATGCTGTACAGAAGGCGTGACTTTCGAGCAATACGTAACTGAACGAAGTACAATTTGAG
>JADFUC010000214.1:0-121313 GCA_019722365.1 Lithospermum erythrorhizon | reverse complement strand
CTCGGTATGCTTGCTTCGTTCAGTTACGTATTGCTTTCAAATTCAACTCCCTGCGGGTGGTGATATACTTGAAACTCTTTGTGGTTTGTAAATATCTGACATTTAACCCCATAAAAGTAGTGTCTCGAATTTTCAAGCGAAACAATCGCGGCCCAACTCAGTATTGGGTAGGATAATTCTTACCATGGTTAGCGGTGTCGAGATGCATATGCGATCACGCTTTCCGTTACATCAATACGCCTTCAACACGATGTGAATGCGTCGGCATGCGCGCGTACCCCTCGTTCACAATGGTAGTTTGACACTTTGGTGCTTAGTCAATCTCCTCTTGATTCATTGAAGCAGGCGTCGCCCAGCTCTTCGCCCCAAACAAGCAGTGCATACTTCGCTTGTCGCTTGTCGTCGGAGGCAGGGGATCAACGAAAGAATCTTTGTATGAACCTACGTAATACCCGGCTAAACCCAGAAACTTCTACTTTCGGTCACACTTGAAGGCCTCTCCCAATTCATCAAGTTAACACTTTTTGAGGGGTCAGCTGACACGCCGCTCGAGGATAACATGACCAATTCTTTGACCAAAATTCACACTTTAAGAAAACTTTGGTACAAAAGAGTTTACATTAAGATTTCCAATACTTTCTAAAATGATCTTAAATGTTTCCACGACTCACTCTTAGAATGAATTAGGATATAAGTGATAAATACCACCGAACTTATCCGAGAACTCTCGAAAACCACGATTAAGTAGTCCAGCCAGAAAGGCTATTTAGATGCGTTTAATCGACCCAAAGCGGCATCACGAGAACTTCATAGTGCATACTCTTTGTCTGGCTGATTTTGATATATCATCCTCACTTAATTCTCAGTAGTTTCGGACCTGGTCCCGATTTTGAAAACAACCTCGCGTCCACTTAATTGGTCAAAAGATCGCCGATCGCCCAGCAGCGAATTTGCCGGTTCTTGATGAATCCTTTGTTCGAAGCTGCCGTGTCAGTACAAAGCCTCGTCGTTCCGTCCTTAACTGTGGCAGAGCAATCTTTGGAGGGCACGAGGAGAATAACTGGCACACGATAAACCCCACTTCTCGGCAACTCCCTACTTATTTGCGTGTTCGACTCCTTGGCTGGAGCCATTACGTACGGTGCCATAGATATATCGGCGAGTCGGTACCAGCTGATCGAAAATTCAATCTCTACGTTCGGGGTAGTCACGCCGTCAACCCGAACACATCCTCAGATTCTCGCAATCGGACATTTTTCAAGCTTAGGCTCCTCTTTTCTTCAAGTCGTTCACGTATCCCAGATACCCGATCGTCCATTCGGTAAGTTTAGGGCTTAACTTACCGAGATCACTGAGGCGATAAAACTCTCACATCCCCCTGACTTCGTAACTTTAGGGCCCCTCGCAGGAACTGAAGTAAACACAATTTTCTTACGGGTGACAATTTATTCTGACGGTGTTTCCCAGAGCAGTCCGTTCCAATCAAATCGAAATCAACTAACTTCAAAAGAACGAGATCCTTACAGTACATGATTACTTCGACACTTAAGGGACAATTACTATAAACCCCAATTACCTCAACCGACCTCCCCACCGGTGTCATTATAATCAAAGGTACTCTCAGATGTTCGTAACTCAAACATAGCCTTTTAGCAAGATTCAAAGATATAAAAGAGTGTGTGGCTCGATCAAAATGTCACAGCGGCGTGAGACCCAGTAAAGATAAATTACTGTCGCCCATTCTCGAGATTATCCAGGTGCCTCTATTTGCGTGGTTGCATTAATTTGCCCTCTGCCGATGCCAACTCCGCTCCGGTTGCTACCCCATACCCGTACCGATCTACCGCGAATCCTCGACCACGACTGCGTAGATTCTCCCAAGCCCAGTCCTTTCGGCGCCACGAGATCCACCACTCCCCAGGTGTGCCCAAGCGAAGTGGTTCTTTCTGCACACGTACCCACGTAAGAGACATGCATTAGCAAATAAAATTTCTGGCGACGCCGAACACGTGGCCTAGAATGTGACGATCCTACTTACGCCCGTTACGCCTTGATAGCTTGAACATGCCTGTCGGCGGAGCATGAAAATACCACCGTGAAAACCGCTCGCTTACAGGGAGGTACTTGAGGCAGTTGAAAGCCCCTAATCTGGGTCGAGCAGGGCGGTGTCTTGAAATGGCTTTGCCACGGCCGATGTTCTTTGAAAATTCCTGAAATCACAATAAATTACTGACCTATGACTCATTCACGGCCCGGACACTCCTGCTTTTCACTATGGATTACGCTATGTCACTTTCCTGTTGGCTGTATTCTGGTGGCGGGTGTAAAAGTGAACAGGATAATCTCTCCCGAATCTGTAATCCTCGGCCCACAGCGAAAGCACAGTCTACGCTCGGTAAGGGTACACTCGAGAATCAGCCCGGCGCGAAGTCGTGAACACTACTCACCGGCATACCCGTCAAATGTTCTGCCACCTCACTGCGTACGAGACCGACTCCTGCCAGCCAGCGTACATATGAGTCTCCAAACAAAATTACGCCTAAAAAGTTCCCGAATACAGCAGTGATGGCATTTACTTTTAACCACCAAATCTTTGTGGACCTTGGTTTCATGACTCACAACTCCGCCCGGACAAATGATGCATTGCAAACTTCACTTTGACTCATCCCTAAACCCCGGCCGGTTTCAAACTTATTACAATGCCTCGAGATTCGTCGCGGCCTCGGTGTCGCGGCTACCGAAACTTCAGGTGTTCCGCTTCTTGAGGGAAGCGTAGTAATCTAGTGCAGTCTAGCCTGCAGTGTTCTTTGTTGAATTCGGTCTTCCGGGGCTGCGTATTTCAACCTTCTCCAAAATCCCTCATCTTGTGACTCCTCTGAGGGAATTGTACGTCCTCTCACAGGGGACTTAGGTTGGTCATTTGACTCCTCATGGCCCGGCTTCCTCTGAGCTCACAGCTGCTAAACGCCCTGCCTGCAGATTACCTAGGCCTCTTCCGGTAGCACTGCAGCAGCCCAGTCTCCACTTTCACACTCACAGAAGCACACCACCTACTTGGTCCCATGATTCGATCTCTTGTATTTCAGCTACCGGTGGCGTCCTCGGACGGTCTACGGAAGAAAATAAAATGATTTAGACTCATAGAATCATGACATGAAAATTTTACCAAAACTTTAGTCATAAACACAGCGCGCAGAACCGGTCAAAGCGAGCACGCTCGATACCGCTAATTGCTTAGCCCCGTGCCTTGGGAGCAATGGAATTGATGGTGGCCTCACAATGACATACGCCACAGTGCTTTCCCAGCACATTTTGTCCTGTTTCAGCGTGCTCAGCGAGAAACTTCAGTGGAGTCGCCCATCCTAGAATTACCCCGAGTCAAGCAACGTTGGGTTAGCATGAGATGAGCTTAGAAAGAAGATCGTCTTGATGATAGTAGTACCCGATCAAATCATGTCGAACCTATCACTTAGCAGCGCCTGCTTGTTTTTTGCGGTCGGGTATTACATAAGCCGAGAACACCCGAAAATAAAATTACTACAAATTTGTTATAAATTTATCTTTTAGCTTTTAATACCCATTAGTCACTTTGTTGAAATATTGTAGTTAAACTTCGATAACTAAAAGACAAAGTTCAGCTAAATCCACAAATGCTTAAACTTTCGGCCTACTTTAACTTAAATACTGACACATAAGCAATTCCAAACAATGTCCAGAGATTATTAGCTTTCGACTAATTAGACCCGTTACAAACTGACCTCTAATCTCGAAACCCCAGTACTACTCAAAACTAATAAAACTAATTTAAGCCGTAAAGCTAAATCATGACTTTTTAAACCACAATTTCACCTCTAAACAACAATAATAACGTCCAAAAACATAATTATATCATTTTAACACGTTTCGACCGAGTCGAACTTAGAAGTCAACCCAAAAGTCAGCTTGACTTTTCAACACTTTTCTACCCCTAAAATCGATTATTATAATCTCATATACTATAATTTCGGCCTAGACAATAATTACATACGATAATAACCCCAAAAGTCCGAAGTCAAACTAAAATTCCAAAAGTCAGCGTCCACTAAGCGTCCTGAATATCGCGTCAAGCGTGTAATTTCAGCTGGTATTAATTTGAAGCCCCGAAGATGATTGAAGTAAATAAAATCCAAAGAAATTAAACAAAAAGTCAACATAGATTGAGAAACTCGAAATGCCCAAACAATTTAGGCCTTTTTAACTTGAATCGAGAAGAGAGGATGATGAGAGCTTTACTCCAAAAATTTGAGGTCCAAAGTTTGAGATGGAGGAGAAATCGGAGAAAAATCGGGGGGGGGAGAAGAACTAGATTCGGCCGTTCTGCAGAAGAAGATGGGTTTGAGTTTTTGGGCATGGTTAAGGTTTATGTGGTGATGGGTTGGCCTAATAGTTTAAGCGGGTGAAAACCCGAGCGTTACCCAATTGATGGATGCCTACCGTTTTAACTTATCTCGACAATTAACTCCCAGACATTAACATTTATGCATTTACATAAAATATAAAGTGGTTTCCCAAATTTTAAAGTAAATCAATTTAAAAATTTCACATTTAATTTATTAACTAAAGAATTAAATTCACAGGGTTTTACACTTATTAATGACAAAAAACCTTAGTATTTGGGTTAAGGGAAACGAGGTCTGACTTTCTCGCTCTGGGTTATCTGTGATAAGTAAATGCTTGATCACTCCCATTGGCGCTCTTATTGATAGGGATTGGGTCGTGTCATCAGTGACTTGGCAGGTTGATTGATCATTTTGTTCGGCGTTCCAAAATAATATTACTACTCGGTTGAGGGATGCTGCATCGTTGTATTGCGTCCACTTATCACGACGGAGGATAATGCTTTTTGCGCCTTTGCCTCACATTAAATGAACTTAAAAGAGATTAGTTTCTCGTTGGACAAAGATAGTGCTGCGGGTCTAATGGTTTAACGGGGTCTTCTTTCACACTTTTTGGGATTTAATCTCGGAGGATGTTTTTAAGGTAGTTTCTTTATTTATTTCTCAGGTCTTTGAGTTACCTCGGGGTTTCACCTCTACTGTTATTACGTTGATTCCTAAATGTGAAGGGCGGAACACAGGAGTAAGCTTTCGTCTATCGAGTTTATGTAACTTCACCAACAAAATTATAACTAAAATCTTTGAACTCAGTTTCTCCACTCATTGAAGACAATATTCTTTTGGCTCGAGGGGAGTTGATACGTCATTGACAAAGGTAAGATTGGGGTAATGTGCTTAATTTGGATATGATAAGAACTTTGATATGTTATCTTGAGACTTTCTTCGTTTAATTATTTCATAAGTTGGGTTTAGGATGCTTAGTTGATAGGATAAGTAACTAGGTGTGTGGGTAATGCGTGGTTCACCGATTATGCTCGTGGCGAGTTGTGGGGAGTGGCTTCAAATCCACAAGGGAGGAGGGTTCGCCAGAGGGATCCCGACTCTCTCGCTTCTTTTATTTATTGTTGTCCATGAATATCTTACCGGGGGTCTTGCTTTACTGCAGGAACCTAATCCTGAAATTGGTTATAACTTCATTTACTGACCTTCGGTTAAAGTGTTTGGCGCTTTCTGAGATGGCCCCTTTACATTGTTCTGCAATGGGTTAAAGTCTTCTCTTGATCAGATCATGGGTTTCTTAGATCATTATCAGTCTGTGTCGGGGCAGGTGATTAATCGTCAGAAGAGTTCGTGCATTGTCTCCGATAAGCTTTCGGTGACCCGGGTCGGTGTGATTTTGAGGGCGACTGGATTCAAAAAGGAGTCCTTACCTTTTACTTATACAGACTTCCGATCTTTAGGGTAAAACGGTCTTGTTTGACTCTACATTGGATAAAATCCGCCCAATAAGGTTGCGTCTTGGATCATAATGATCTTTCCTTTGGTGGTAAAATTACTCGTTGATAAGTCATTGTCTACTTCCCCCCTACATTTCTTACAATTTATGAAGATGCCTTACAAGTTCGAGGATAAAGTTCAAATTATGTTGAATAAATTTCTTTGGGGGGATGTCACTTGGTGTCGGTGGAGCCAGATGTGCCATCCTGTTGAAGAAGGGGGCTGAACTTTCACTCATTGAAGGACATCTCAGAGGCTTGCATGTTTAAGACTTGGTTCCGGTTGCGGGCTGGGAATACTTTGTGGAGTAAGTATATGCTTGATAAATACTGTGGGTATGCTCACCTACTCGCGCCGGAATCTCAATCCACCGCGCTCGTATTTGGAAACGGTTAGTAGATATTAGGCGCGGTGAAGAGGCGTTGGCGGCAATTCGCGAGCTTGTAATTTCTGGGTTGACTCTTGGCTTCCTTCAGGTCCGATCGACTTGATGAGTTCGAGCAAGGATTGTGTTAAAGATTTCTGGGTTGATGGGGCTTGGAATTTAGGTCAGTGGTTGAGTACTCTCGGGATCGAAGTCGACGGCCGCCATATTGTCTCGATCTTGATGATATTGTTGAAATCAGTAAAGGAGTGATTCCATTTATTATACTTAGATTGCGACAATTGTGTATGATTAATTCACAGAGTTAGGTTAAATGTGATTATCGAACTTAGTGTTCAACTTAGTAATTATATATTACTAGTGTGGGTTCGCTGATAATTTAGAGAGTTATGAAGCGATTCTTTAGATCTTCTTCGTTAATCGTTATAATAATAGTAATTGGTGATTATTATTATTATACAACTTACTATTATATGAGCTAGAAGGTCACCAGCATCTGAGTGACGTTGAGTTATATTCGTATGAAATTAAAAGAGAAGCGTAGAATATCGATTGAACAAATAGAATCAATTAAATAGTTATTTAATTGGTTAGAATATTAGTATTTACTCAAGTAACTAGAAAGATTATTGATATTGACTCGTCTTATTTGAGTAAGCTAATTAAATAGTTCAACTCAATAGTGTCTTAGCAGTATGGAGTTAGCGAGTCGGTAATATTTAGCAACGTTAACTGTCGAAACTATTTAACTGGCACTTATATAATGGCTTTAGGGTTTTTAAATGATATAATTTATTAGAAAATCTTTTCATCAAAACCTAAAGTAATATTTTTAAACCGAAAATTCTCTAAGAATTTTTGGGGTTTTTCAGTTTCTTGTTCATCCTTGGCACTAGCATAAATCGGTTGCTTGATTGACCTCTCACGGTGTGGACCAACTAGAGATATCATACGATTGATATTCTGTGAGGAGGCTGAAGGGAAGTCAAATTCACGTTAGGCGTGTGGAATTTTAGTGGAATTTACTCATTTGCTTGTAATGCTACATTCGTATCTTTGTAATTACATGTATTAGTTGAATAATGTAGTAGCACTTTAAGATCTTGGAATTATGGATTTGTATTTATCTTCCGTATATCCGTAGTATTTTCCGTCGATTAGCGTATTGGTAGAGATTAAGTTGCTTTCGTTATTTTTTATCTTTGTTTGTTTTTATCATTTTTTATTTGATTAATTCTTGATGTATATTTAATTAATGATATATGATGAGGAATAATCCTGCCGTGTTCTTGATTATTAATTTCACAGTATTACGAGTTTATGATGATGTATTATCATTTTGTTAACATGGATTTTTGTTCATAAATTAAAAGGGCAATTTAATTGGTTTTGTTTCAAAACAATTTTCTAAAAGCATTTGAGGCACAATAAAATTTTATAAAATTACAAACTAAATTTTTTAAGGACGGACGGCCAGCAGAGATCTCCGTTATTCTAAATTGCATAATTGAAAATTTTATTTTATGAGCGACCGGTAGAATTTGTTCGAAAATTGTAAAGTTTATTGTTCGATTTATAAATTTTGAAAAATTGTAAAGAAGCCTCCAGCGATTTCTGAAGCGAATTAAATTCATCGAAAAACGAGTTAAATATGGTATTTATTACCATAAATCGGCCGACCGACTTCCGGCGACCTAGGCGGCTTTCGATGTCGGATCGGGCGATTTTAGTAACAAAATGTCGGCGGACTGACGACCTACGGCGGCGCCCGCGTAATAAACGATCGGCCATTAATAGTCGATCGTCAAACCCGTTATGGCGTGTGCCCCATTTTGAAAACCACAATTCCGAATTTATTCAACATTTTGGTTTCCTAAAATTATAGGACTGAATTATATTCGGTTTTATTGATTATTTGTCATTTAATCACCTAATTAATTTGAATTAATTGTGTGATGATAATTAATTAATTTCCTTTATATTATATCTTTTTAAATTAATTTAAAAGTGATATAACGATTAATAGTAACAATTTCACTACTTAATGTATTTTTAGAATATATTTGTGATAAATATTTACATAATATGTATATGGTTAATAATTATTGGTAATAATTGAGTAGCTTATATATAGTAGAGTTTATATTAATTAATTTTAATATGTGTAATTACATGAATTAATTAATTTGATAATTACAAGCAAACATTTTCAATCCATTTAAAATATTTATTAAGTTTATTTATATGATTTAATAAAGATCGCATATTTTGTAATGGTGATTGGAATGGAAGCCTATGGTATCTTGGCCCATTTATTTATTTTTCAGGTCTGTGACAGTAATGTTGTAAATGACGGCCCACAGTCGTATTTACTATTGTATTTATTTATTTATTGTTTTACCCACGTAAGCTTGGTATGCAAGATGGAGTTAGTATATAAATATTGTAACAAGTGAAGATGTGAAGATCGTTTCACCGGTGGTGGTACCAGTGGACTTCGGTTGGATCCGGAAGTATAAAGATACAAAATTAGGACTTATGTTAGTATTTGATAAATACTTGTAATGAGTTCTAGGGGCCATATCGTATATCTCTTGAATGTGCACTCTTTGTTTGATTTTCATGTTGCATATTCTTGATTATGTGCTTTAGTATGCATGAGTAAATGAAAACAGAAGTAATAATAATCTCGCCCAAATTAAAATTTTGAAAGCAAAGTATCCAGCCGATTTTAAAGTTTATCACCCGTCAGTGCATTAATTGGGCACACGTGATGGGCGGGTGTTACAATGTTGCATTTGATATGACAATATGGATCATGTTGAGTGATTTCCACTAGATTTGTGGGCTTCGGATAGATCGATCAAGTAACACTTTACTTTGGTTTAATTGGTATGTAACCGGTTTCGGAGATCTAAAATGTTGGGTAGCATCTTGTAAGAGATGCTAGTGACCTGAGAGTTATGTAGTTTTACATAATTGGTTGACAATCTTATTATAAGCTGGATTGAAAATGTATGTAGTGTTGGTTTGATTTAAGTATAATAGGTCTTGATACTAATATATTTAGTGAGATTCAGTATTAGAGTTTACTTACAATTTATTTGTAAGTGTTTTAGCATGATAGTTTCTTGAGTACGTATTTTTATTTACTTATTCTTGTAAAAAATTAATATGGCTACCACTATTGCTACTCCTGAGAACTTCGCTTCTCTCGGCACTTGAAAAGTGCAAAATTTGAATAACTCGAATTTTGGCCAGTGGTCTAGAAACTTGAGAATCATTCTCCGGCGAAGGGGCCCGAATACGTCTTTGGCAGGCAATGAGTTTCCCTTGAAACTTAATGATAGATGCCTCCCGCTGGGAAGGGATCCACAAAAGCCTGAGAGTCGTCTTTATTGAATGTCGATGTCTACCGTCTTTGCCAATATGGAACCTTCGTTCCAAATTCAAATAGTGGCGTATGACATATACCCGGCAAGCTTGAGGAGTATTCAGAAAGGCTAAACTTGAGAGATATGACTTAGCATGCAACGGCTCTCGTCAGACGTGTGAGATTGGGGGAGCGGACGGACATGACCCTGTGCTCATTAAAATGATTGGGCAGTTGATCATTTCGGCGCGCGGCACAGTGTCTCAAAGAAGCTGGTACATGGATCTAAAATCACGAAGTCTCTTCGGACAAATTCTCTCGGAGTTTATCGTGAACTTGATATGCACAAGTTTGAGTTATCTACAAGCGAGCTGCGTAAGATGATCGCGAATGTTGAAGACGAACTGGGTAAGACTAAACTTACACTCCTTTTGTTTTGGTGAATTCCAAAACAAGAAGAAATTCAAGAAGAAGAAGAAATTTACCCAGCGAGGCGAGGGTTCTAGTAATCGAGGTTCTTTGGAAAGGGAGGAAAGCTAGGAAGGATGACAAATGTCATTATTGCGGAGACACTGGAGTCATTTCAGAAGTCGACACATCAGAGTTCATAGATGATAGGAAGAATGGTCTGCTGACAGCTTCATTTCTGAGTATGTATGTTATTGAAATTTATACAACTTCTAATTCTATGATGGGTCTTTAGACACGGTTGTGATTCTATAAATATTTGTGTCGTATTATGTAGGAACTCGAGTCAAGTAGAAGACTCAAAAAGGGGAAATGGATCTCGTGTGGGAAATGGCGTGAAGGTTGCGGCCACTGCGGTAGGATCCGTTAGTTTAAATTTACGGGCCTTGTTTTGAACTTTTATCTCCGGTTTCATACTGCGATTTGCGGGAATATTCTATTTCTATTTTTGAATATGATGGTTTTCATTTCAATAGATCCTACCGATAATTGGATCACCGAGAATAGGGTAGTATTTGGTACCGCCTCCGCTTCAAAATGAATTACATCGTTTTAGACATGATTAATGGAATCATATAACATAAACTTAAAATGGAATAAGCCTAACAACTTAAACCAAACATATATGGCGTTCTGAACTAAGGTCACATTAGCGAGCAGATAAAAAACTCCACTCGATTGGAATACTTGAAGGTTTCGATTATGAATCACTCACGATAATTGTAGTGCTTTTGCACTTTTAGGCAAAGCCAAGCCAAAAATGCGCTTTCAACTGGCTTAAATGAAAGGGCAAGTGATTTATTGGGATACATGCACCTTTGATAATGTGGGCGGTAGACACATCTGCAAGAGGTTATAACTCTTCATTACATTTCTTGATGATTCACGGTGGAAATGCGGTTTTGTGTATGCGATGGAGACGAAACCACGAGTCCTTTGAAATTCAAGGAGTTCCAAAATGAGTATAAAACCAATTGAACAAGACGATAAAGATTCCTGTCGATAGAAGTGGAGAATATTTGAGTCACGGAGTTCAATACTAAATGCTTAAGAGTGTGGTATTGTTTCCATGACTCGCTCCAGCGAGGAAACGCCCTGACATAATGAAAGTGTCAGAAGGAGAAATCGAACCCTTAACGGCGTAGTTCGATCGCAGTGAACCCTATCGATCTACGGTTAATTTAAAGGGATATGCGGCTTAGCGGCATTTGTAAGCGAGATGTCCAGCAGTCGTGAATAAAACTCCCACGTAGGCTGTGGTTTGAGAGATTCCCAAGTTAGTTTTCTAGCAGATTTGGGGTACATGAAGCTTATGTTGAGATTAACATAAGATAAACTTCAACGTACGAATATGATAAATGCTATTTTATAGGATCCAAGGGAAGCAGTTCAGTTCACTACTTCTTTAAAATCTTCATTCTTCAGAGCGAGGTATTCCTTGAAAATGTTGTCGAGAAGGACTAAGTAATGGTAATTCATCTTGGTGGTAGTGATAAAGTAAATCATCGATGCATCTAATGCGGGAGGCATGAAATTGGAACCTTAACTGTGAGTTCTTGATCCACGAGAAGCTGGCCAGGCAATACTAGAAATCAGCAGGATCGCCACGAACTTGATATTTGGTATGGTGAAGCTTTAAATCATTGAAAGTGACGAGCCAGCTTCTTTAAAACATGATATAGAGGGCCGACAAATGGCAAATAGCCATCTGATACGAGATGGATTGTATGTACCAAAGCGAAAGTTTGGTCGCATTTGGATTACCAAATGGGGCTCGCCTATTGAATGTAAATGGGTATTTAAGAAGAAACATGATAAAGGCAGGAAGCGTTGATGTTTTCAAATTTAGACTTGGAAGCGAAAGGTTTCAAAGCGAGTTCACGCAATTGGTATGGCCAGCTTACTCGCCGGTGCTTCTTAAATCCATCGGATAATCTTAGCGTTGTTGCATTTGTGACTATGAAATATGGCAAATGGATGTAAAGAACCGCTTTCTGAATGGAAATTTAGGAAGGCAAGCGGCGTATGTTGGAGTCGCGCGGTGAGTGTAGCGATAGATGTTGATATATTGGGAGGATTTGTCGTCCTTGATATCTGAGGAAGATCTCGAACTTTCTGTAGCGGTTAGTGCTTGATTGGTTTGCTCGGACGCCATAAATGTATTAAGTTATTACTCGAGGTAAAAGAAAGTTGTGGGTGTTTCGCGTAGCTGACTGCTTGTAGTCTCTGTTAGGGTAGTGATAAAGGAATTGTAAGATAATCGTCAAAGGAGGGCAAGTGGGTGGTGGAAATCAATGAGAATTGATTCCCTTTTTTATTATGCCCGTTGCGACAATTGTGTATCGATTCATTTATCGGAGTTGAATTAAATGTGATTCTTTGGAACTTAGTGTTCACTTAGTAATTATATTACTAGTTTGGGTTCATGATAATTAAAGGGGTTATGAGGCGATTTAGATGCTACTTTCGTTAAATCGTTATAATAATAGTAATTGGTCAATTATTATTATTATACAAGCTTACTAATCGAGCTAGAAGGTCATTGTCTGATGACGTTGAGTTATATTTCGTGTATGAAATTAAAAAGAAACTGTATAATTGAGAAATGTATTTCCACCGATTACAAAGGTTCATTTATGCAGAATATCGATTGAACAAATAGAATCAATTAAATAATTTATTTAATTGGTTCGAAATATTTAGTATTTATCAATAACTTGAAAGATTATTGATATTGACTTAATTACTATTTAATTAAAATTTAATTAAATAGTTATTTCGATGCTTCATTAATTAATGTAGCAGACTAATAGAGTTAACTAGTCAGCTAATATAATTCTAACTTATCGGGCTCGTTTTGCTTTAGCCTATATAAGCGAAACTTTGGAGTTTTTCATGATATAATTTTTTATAAAATCTTTCATCAAAACCTTAAAAGTAGCCCCCAGCTGGGCCGAGAAATTCTCCGAAATTTTTGGGGTTTTTAAGTTTTCTTGTTAAATCGCTTGTTCTTAGCATCATCGGTTTCTCATTCGACCCCTGCCGAGGGGAATTTGGACCCGACTAGAGATATCCTACGATTGATATTGACAAGGAGTTGAAGAAAGAATGGAAATTCCGTTTTGAATTTGAGCGTGTGGAATTTAGTGGAATTTACTCCGACTGCTTATTTGTAAATAATACATTCGTATATTGTAATTGCATGTATTAGTTGAATAATGTAGTAAGCGCTTTACAAGATCCACTGGAATTATAGTTTGTATTTATACTCGTATATCCATAGTATTTTCCATCGAGATATTCCTACGTGGAAGCTTTCGACAATAAGCGATTCGGTTTCAAGAATGCTTATGATGAGATCCAGGACCCTACGAGGAGTAGGTCTATCTATTCATTATCTGGAGCCTCTCTTATTCTAAAAAGGATGTCTTTTCTTGGTTTGGAGAATCTTGAAAAGTTGGCTTCACCATTGATTCTCTTCTACTCCATGTAAAAGGGAATCAGTCGCCTCACAAATGTTAGTGTTGTCGCGGTATTAGAGAAGCCTGTCGCGTCTTCTCGACAATCAGGTGCTATTTAGGTGCAGGATCGTATGCTTGGTTGTTTGATTCTGAGGAAAGCGGTCTTCACTTTCGGCCGTATAATTTCAAGGCTTGGAAGGTCTTCTTATTATACGAGGAAAATTCGTGATAGGTAAATTTCGTACTGTTTTAATTCTTTGAGTGTTTATGGGTGGCCATGATAAGGCTAAGCATGGGAGCGGCGGTATTGCTTTCATGGGATTGTCAGTATTAATCATTACGCTTTCAGCCGTTATCGTTTTCGGTATCTTTGCGGTACAAACACTGGAAGGACCTCGGGTAGCACGGTGATATCCGTCCTGGGCAGGCAGATGAAATTGTTGTGATTTAAACCTCAGAAGTCACTTTAAGGCGAATATTGATAGTGCTTAAAGGATGCTTGGGGGGGCTTTAGGAGGTATTGTCGGAAGGATCTTTCGGGGGGGTGTATTGTTATGGTTGTGGCCTTTTTTGTTTTCTTTCTACTTTGGATCTTTGAACTACCATTACCTATCGTCTTTTGGGCTGATTATTCATTCGAGGGTCACTTGGATCTCCGGTGGAAGCCCGATTCTTTGCTTCCTTTCCCGGATCTTTCATGGTAAGAAAGCCCGTTGGCTTAGATTTAATAGGGTGGTCAGTTATTTCTTTTTGCGAGGATTATGGGGCCAGATGATCCATGTTTTGGCGTAGACAAAACAGGCGGCGATTGGGTGGCTAAAGTAGCGGCTTGAACAGATCCGCTTCTCACGCGTCGGAGAAAGAGGTGGATGGCGAGCAGCACTCATTATGCACTCTCGAGTAGGGTGTTCCACGTACGTTCGAGGTTGGCTCAGAATATCTTTGTTTCAAGTTGTTTTGATTGCAGGTTCAAGACTTGAAGGTCACCCGTTTGTGGGTGTTATTTATTTTTGTATCTTTGTATTAACTTTTTTGAATTTGCTTTTTTCATTCTTTATTCTTTTTGGAGACTTTGTTTTGGCGGTTGAGGTCAGCCTCTTTTTTAGATCACGATCCCAAGAGCATGTTTGTTTTTGGGTTTATCCACAGGCAGTGTATTAACGATTATTTTTATTTAATTTAACTTTAAAAAAAAAACTTGAGTGTAAAATCACATCTGATATATCTTTATTGAATTATTATTTTAATGCAAGTAGTATTAATTCGGATCAGTATAATATTTGATGTTAGTACCAATCATAAAACCCGAAACACTTTTTTATCCATTTTCTTGATTCAAAGTCAATTTCACTTTGAATTACACAAAAGTCATTTCTCGTAGACTCTATATTTTTTCAAGATCACAAAGACAATTTTCACGTAGTAGCCAACTCACTTTTGCATTTTAAAAACTTGTTTTTATAAAATTTCTTAAGGGATTAGATGAAGGAAGTTTCCTTACAAACACCTAAATACGAAATACATAGACAATTAAGCGTCATTTGACATTTGGCATGACTTGACTAATGTGCCTATAATATCCTTCGAGGGTACACTCAATCAGTCATTTTGATAATTTTGTTATCAATCGAAAATATGAAAATGAGTGATTAAATAAATCATTTGAAAAATGTGATGTAATGGTGAATGAAAACAAAGTTGTGTGATGATGTTTTCATTAACTCTTTTAATTCAATTAAATACAAAACAACTAAATGCCAGGACTGCAGGCCTTTAGTGGACAGGATCAAACAGAGATTAACAACTGGGGGACAAAGCAATTGAGCTATGCTGGTAGATTAAGTCTGTTAAAAGCTGTTATTTTTGGCATTTATAATTTTTGGTGGCAAACTTTCTTCCACAGCTTGTGATTAAGGAGATCGATAGTATTCTGAATAATTTCCTTTGGCATGCAAATTACGAGGGGAAAAAAGGAGCTAAAGTAAGCTGGAAGGAAATTAATGTGCCAATAAAAGAAGGGGGCTTGATCTAAAAGATATTGGAGAATGGAATAAAGCTTGTATGGCTAAACATCTGTGGAACATTTATTAGCAAGGATACTCTGAGATTAAGTGGCTACATTCTTATAGGCTCAAAGGGTATCAACATATAGGGAATTCACAGGAAAGTATTGATACAAATTGCCCGGTGGCCTGCTCAATCTTAGAGGAAAAATGAAGATACCTGTGAATAATAGGATTGGAGATGGGCATCTAACTAGTGCTCTGTTTGATAACTGACATCCTATGGGTATTTTGAATAATACTGTTGATCAAAGTATTCAGCTGGTAGGAAGTCTTGAAGGCTGATAGTATAGTAGATTTCATCAGGAGAGATAAGTGGCCCAGTAGCAGGTTGATCAATGATGAGATCAAAGCATATTTTGAGGGTATTCAGGACATATGACTCAATTGACTGGTATGAGGATCAAGGTTTCACTATCAAGAGTATGTGGCAGCAGATTAGGCTTGCATGGGATATTAGATCATGGCACAAATTGATCATCAACTTGGTTGTTGTGTAGGAACAGAATTCCCACCAGAGACAGGTTACAGAGTTGGGGGGTTGTTGATGTCAACAGTTATGTTTTATATGGTGAGTATAAATATATGAATCACCTTTTCTTCCTTCTCAAGAATGGGAGGCTTGATATATCCGAGATTTTCATCCTTCTCAAGAATGGAGAAATGAATTGCAGTGGATGCTTAACACATGAACAGGGGATGGCTTCAGGAGCCGGCTTAGGAAGCTCTTATTAACCTGTATTGTTCATAATATTTGGAAAGAAATAAATTATTGTATTTTTAACAATCATCATAATGTAGCTGAGACGATTTTCTTCTAATGTGTACATAACATTGTGGATTGGGTTGCTAGTTGGAGGAAGATTCCTAGAACGAAAGAGAATTGGTTGTTGTGCTTAGTGCAGATTTCCCCATTGTATTTTTGATAGATAGAGATGTTCTGGGGTATACTAGTTTTGTTTTGAGGTCATCTAGGTAAATAGAATAATATCATCGTTTATCTTTGTTTGGGGTTAAAATAATAGATTTACTTAGGAAAATAGATTAGCATGGAGTTGGGATACGTTTAGGCTGAGAAT
Organism: Lithospermum erythrorhizon; assembly: GCA_019722365.1. Classification (NCBI taxonomy): domain Eukaryota; kingdom Viridiplantae; phylum Streptophyta; class Magnoliopsida; order Boraginales; family Boraginaceae; genus Lithospermum; species Lithospermum erythrorhizon. Next base: position 104,611 of record JADFUC010000214.1, on the reverse strand, counting down.
TATTCGCGTGATAATCTAGGAGAATGGAGGGAAAAAACGTATAAAATAATTATTTTACATCTTTACCAATATACCCTTTCAGCTAAAATACTTATTCATAAAAATTCGTACATCTTAGTATATATATATCCTACATATCACACACTTTTTCCATTCTAATTAGTCATAATTCTATTCAATCTATTTTCTAGAAAAGATAAGATAAATTTCTTCTGGAAGTGTAAATAAATTAATTAATTATTTATTTTATATCACAGTTTTTAATAAATCACTTATAAAAATTTGGATATAGCGTAATTTGATTATTAATAATCATAATTGGTGATTGATTGTTTGTATTTTTTTGGGTAGTGGGTTTTAAATCAAAACATTTTTTTGGGTAGTGGATGCTTTGTTCGTTTGGATGGTGGGATTTAGTTTCCAATGTTATTAATAATCATATATATATATATATATATATATATATTAGTCGGTTTAGGTGATCTTAGTTTGATCGATGTGTTTTGTTTATTTGGCTCATTGAAATTTATGTTTTTGAGTTGTGTTCTTAATTGTTCATGTGGTGTGATGAATATTGTATCCGTCATTGTAAATATTTTATTGTTGTATTTATACCTCCCAAAAATCTGTTCGAGGAGAGAAATTTAACTTTGACTGGAAATGGATGAATTTTATTAACGTCTATTTCTGTACCAAACAAGTATTAGTAGCGAATCTGGTGGATCTTTTTGTCTCTTCATAATGCTGTATTGATGGAGCTTGAAAAAAATTCTCATGGTGAGAAGCAGAATTAAGTATGTGAAGAACAAGTTGACATGTGTAGCGACCTTGAGTCGTGTACTAGAGTTAAGATCGTCTTGACATTATCTGAGTCGATGGATCTGATAAAAAAATATGACACTAAGCGGCATTATCAAAATAACACTCTCTATTCCGTACGTGAATTGTTCAACAAACACATCGACAAAATAACGGACAGAATGCAAATAGAGATCTGACATAGGAAAAGAGTATGACAACCCGGACAGGTCGATACTCAATACCAATGCTGGAGTCTAAAAATATACAATCCGACAAAGTAAATAGGCGAGCACATGCAGCACTTCATTTTATGATACAGCAGCTCAGCCAAAGCAGGATCCTCGGCCCGGCTTGACGATGGCTCCTAGAGACTAGGCATGGCTTGTCCGCCATGAGAGAGAGAATGAGGTAATTTATTAAAATTGAGTGAATCACAAATACCACAATTTGATTCCATTAACTATGGCCATTACTTATATATATCTATAAATATAATATGCATTACATTAATCGGTTACCCAATAAATAGCTATTACATGCTTACGCTAGATTTATAACTTATACGGCGTTACATGTATACCATGAGATTATATTCATCGCTATTGCATAATATTCATTTTAAGGGAAACAATCTGGCTTCCAAAGTTATCAGTGAGAATCCTCCTTGAGATAATATACGTATGAGAATCCGCCTCCAAATAATACACATATGAGGAATCGCCTCCGTCACCGGCAGAAACTCACTTCAATGTGCATAATGCACAAACCTCGAATCCATTCTGCATGATATCTGTGTGCCCAAAACCTCACGTCGGGGAGCCGCGCCAGCTCATGAAATAACACATAAACGTCGAAACTGCATGCTTGCGCGGCCACACACAATTTCCCATAACATGAATTATATACGAAAACTATACCATGTGTAACTAAGCGTCTTGATTATGTATGTGCCGTAATCATAGTTATCTAATAAATGTCGATCAAATCTCGGTTATTTCTGCTTATGCATCATAAATCACAATTTAAATAATATGTCATGTGCTTATGATACATGTCGAATAGTCTCAGCTTATTTATGAAAAATATATAACATGATATATACAAAATGCATTGAGATTTATGCTACTTTCGAGCCCAAAGTAGTGATGATAGCTCATCACAGGTCCTGGAAGTCTTCAGATCCGGTACCATTTCTTTTATTCAAGAAATTATACATTATATGCATTCCATGAGAATAAGCTTACAGCCAACATCTATATAAACCCAGGAGTGTGTGCCAAAATCGATCCAAATTCTGATATGCTTGATGTCATTAAAGAGATTGATATACACTTCTAACATTCAGCGTCTTTATAATCGATCGCCAACTTCGCAAAATCTCGTATTAAGTGTCATATTACCCCAATAAATAACATACTTGTAGCCATTTCTAATCGTCAGGTAATCGATTGACAACTAATTAATCTATTAAATACAACGCTTCAATTCAAGCACTAATTACACTTGCAGACTTTTCCCAGAGCTTTCTCGGCCAATCTCTACTATCCATATCGAACGATAATCGCATCTACGAATCGGCCCATATTAAAGTCATACAGCGCCGTATGCAGTTTTAAGTCAATACAGAAAAGTCGGCATCTGAAACTACATACAGCTTTTCCTACTTGACAACTACTGAAATCACCTCACAATCCCACTAAACTAAGCTTAGATAACATTTATATACCATAAATAAATTAAGATCTAAAAGTCGGCACAAAGTCAAAGTATAATAGAAGTAATTTCGAGCTTTTAAATGATGAGATTTGAAAGATTAAAAGCTTCATCGCTTTGATAGCAAGATGGGAGCAAAGATTATGAAGTTAGATTCCATGAAGATTTCTTAGAAAAAGAAAAAAATTGAGGGATGTGGAGGGAGGGTTGGTAATAGTAAGGGAGAAAGAAGAAATTTTTTTTGTTTTGTGTGTGAGATAAAGGTTATTGATAAGATAATAAGATTGAAGTGTTAGTGGAGGTAGGGTGGGGAGGTAAGGACCATGAGTGGAGTTTGGTGGCGTTTGGTTAAATGAAATTCAAACACAGTCGGTTTGGCCTGAATTCGAGTATTTCAGCTCGTATTTGATACCAAAATATGTGCTCATTTCAGCCCATTATTATCATTACTCCATTTAAAATTTTTAAGCTTGCTTGTAAGCATTTGACGGGAACTAAATCACATTAAGAAAATGATTATGCAGACAGTTATTCGATATGTTACTGTGGGAGTTAATCGAAAATTTATGGCTGGAAGGGTAAGCCGATTACCATTATTCGAGAAAGAAGTTAGAATAATGTGATGGAACATGAGGAGAAAATGATGTTATTCTTCTTCCAGGTGAGAGTCTGAGAAAGGATCTTTCTTTCAGGAGAAGATGATTTATTAAAGGCGTTGATGTGTTGAATTCTTTGGGAAGATATTGATTGAAGCATGAAATCATGGGTATTCAGAGATGTCTCCCTTATGATAGTAGTTTGATATAAGAGTCTTTATTAGTTTTTAGTGCCAGGATGTTTAATTTTTATTTTTTGTTGAAGCATTATGTGTTATTGAATTAAGCGTTAAGCTGAAATCTTCATTTAAAATTTATTATTATTCACCAGTTATTGATTTTTAAATGATCGTTCTTTATGGTGTTGATTTTCCAGCAGTTGAATACATAGAAGTGAAGTCGTCAGATTTAACGCCAGCGTCTGGCCCCATGAGGATGTGGTATTGATGGTGAAGCTTTCTATTAAAGGCAAGGTATGTCATTTGATTGGTTGTACATTTTGTAGTGCTATTGTTTATCTTTCATGATTTGTTAAAGTTAATATTCTATGATGCAAGTTTTTGTTTGAATTGCTTATTTGATGATTTGAAATGGTTCATTGTTTTTGAGTTTGGAAAAAGGAGCAAATGGTTACTTTGATGTGTGAAATAATAAAAAGAGGGCAAAAATGTCGGTTGATATAATCACTATCTTTAAAAATAATAGTATTTATGTTTAGTTATAATGTTTTACCTAGTCAATGTTAATGTTATCCAAACGATATTTTAATACGTTATCTTGTCTGGCTTAAGATTATAACTAGATAAATTTTAAAAGCATTATCACATCTTGATTTCGCCGATAAAACGTATCATTTTAAATTTGTTTTTATACAATATATTTAAGTTTTTAAAAAAAAAACTCTTTTTAATTCTAATTTATCTCTCATCTAGTCATCTTGCATAGTAGTTTTCCACAATTCTATAAGGTTTTATCAAATCATGCTTAAAATTAGTTAAATATTTAATCTATTATGTTTTATAAAGTTAAAAATTAGTTGCCAAATTCAATGAAAAAAACTCAGTTAAGGATTGAATTTATAAGCTTTTGAAAGGGAAGTGTCGACGGTTGAGAGACTTATTAGATTAGAAGACGTGGATTCGATTTTCATATATGTAAAGGATGGGAAAAAATAAAAAGGATATTCTAATGTGGACATAATTGAAGCATGGAGATTATTCCTGATTCATGCTCTATTTTTTTGGGAATATAAATTCCTGATTGAGTTGATAAAGTAGAAAAAATAAGTGGACCGTCCGTTTGATGCTAGGAAACAAGGTTGAAGTGGTTAGTTGAAAATGGACAACGCAATATGTTTGAGAAGCTCCTCCATACTCTCATCCATCCCTACCACGTCGTTTGGCCCCACCTACTACTCTCTCAAGCTTAGACCAAAGGTTCCTTCTCCCTTTCCCCAATTTCATCTTCTTCTTTTTTTGTCCCAAATTATTGTCCTACTTTTTATTATCCAATGTTCTTATAACCATTTTATTGTTATTATTTAAATTAGGGGTTACAAGCTCCAAGCTTATTCCAGCATAATCAAAGATTTGACCTATTAGTAAACAAGGTTTTTGGGTCCAACGAAAATGGGTCACCAGCTAATCCCAATAAAATCTTTATTGAAGAGGTAAACAAATTCATCTTTTTTTAATTAAATTCATCTTTATTGCAAAAAGTTGATGATTCTCGCCTAGCGGGTGGTTTTCCTATTTGGTAATTGGCCAAATTCCTCGGATGTTTTTTCTCCGTAGAGTTGAATTCTTTCGGCATATTGTTTAACTAAAAATGATGATCGTTGAAGTGGGAATAGGAAAAAGAAAACTTGGTTTACATCCTCGGTCTTTTTTGTTCTTATGAATAGGCAATTGGAGCCGAGTATGGGGAAGGTTTTGAGACATTTAGACCTGATGGACCACTCAAAGTTGACGTGGTAAGTTATATAAAAGGAATGGTGGAGGTCTTGCATCTTATCTGCAGTATGCGCTTGGTGGTTCTGCGTTGAGGTTGTTTTACGAGTAACTTTTCGGCTATTGCGTGTGCAGGATTTCCTTAATGATAGACTGCAAGAGGGTTTCCTTAAAAGAATCCGTTATGCAATGAAGCCTGACGAAGCATATGGTCTTATCTTCTCCTGGGACAATGTAGTGGTATACTTCTTTGATTTTTTTAGAAAGGTGATATTGTTTTGATTAAATTTGACACAGTTGATGGTAATTATTTAAAGAACATCATTTAGTAAAGTTTTTCCCCAATAAGTTTCTTGGGAATAAAATTACATCCAAATGGGAATTTTTTTAAGACTAATCCCCTATCGCTGCTGTTGTTTTTGAGATACAGTTGTCAATATTATCTCCAGACTGCATCATAGCTCACCTGTAACACTTCTAATGGTGACGATGGTAGCAAATTAGATGTAGCTCAGAGTGTCAAATAGCTCGTCCTCTTTATAAAAAAATGATGGTAAAAAAGATTCCTATCGCGTAATTATGGACTATCTATGCCCTGTACGGAAGTACTTAAAGTGAAAGTGTAAAAGATATTTTGTTGCGTGATTAATACCATCGGTTGATGCTTAACTTGAACAGTTTGCTCATTTGCTGCTATATTGTTACAATCTTTGTGAGTTAAAATTTGTAATTGTCTTCAATTTTCTTTCATGATACTTGAAAGTATCACGTGCTATACAATGTTCGATGCCCTATGTTCAAAACCAACTATTGCTCATCCAGCAACTTGAGGACTTGACTACAACTTTTACTTTTTACTCTCAATTCTCTCTTAACTCATGTTTTAGTATTCAACAAGACAATCTACCGACTGCGAATGTGGAAAGCAATGTTCAAAGCTTTATTTTGTTGATATCACGACATCTGAGTTCTCATTTTCTTCCGATTTTACCATTTATGGACATTTTCCTTACTGGTGCTTCACGAATGATAACATCCTTGAGACTGAAATGTTCATTAAAGTAATGGCATTTTGTTTATACATGTTCTTTGCACTTGACACTAATCATAAAATTCAATAGCCCAAAGTGCTGCCCAACTCACCATAGTGTCTTTTGTGATTCATAGCCCAAAACATTTAAAAAGCCCAGAGTAGTGCACGGTGATTTGTATCTTCTTCATTTTATTGTCATTTGGTTGATCATTTATAATATAGTAGTTATAGGACTCCCAACATGCATGGGAAGTATGAGCCAAAACTAATTTTTATTTTAAAGAGCATTAATATTAGTTTAGTAGATTGAAAATGAATCAGATTTTTCTTTCAGATCTTGCGGAATACCTCTCTTTAGCAAGTTGTTGAGGAAAGATGATCAAGTTGTAAACTAATTTTTTTTGCATGGTACACCTAAAAGTTTCATGCATACTATCTCTATTTAACCTGTCCCTTGTATATTCTGTTCCAGGCAGATAGTCGTGCTCTGAAGTTAGATGCCTGGGAACAACTTGCTAAAGAAGAAGGTCGGGTTAACTTTCTGTTTGTTAAATTTTATCTTTTGACGTTGATATTTGGTGTCTATAGTTACAAAGATCACTATTGCAGGCAATGTATATATCACCATGTATTGTTCAGAGCTATAATATTGAGGATATGATGCTTAGTGTAAGATATATACTTAACTGGGGTATCTGAACTTTTCTGTAGGCAAGGAGATTCCTGGAGATGTTGGTTCAAAAAAACTTCTAGTTATTGCTGATGCTGATCATGTTATTCATAAGGTCTGGGAATCGATTATTCTAAATTTTAATACATATATTTGTTTGAATGCGTTTCCTCCTATGGAATCAAAGATTTTATATTCTTTAGCTCTTGGATATAATGGAATAAATCATAGTGGCTCTTAGGCGGGAGCCTGTTTAGAGGCTTGAGGGCATGTTGTTTTGTATATTTGTTTGAATGTGCTACTATGAAGAATTCCTTTTGCATCAATATGAAGAATGAATTTTGCACTTTGTGTCATTTCACTCATTTGTGTTTCGGTGTTTTGTTGAGTATATACAACACAATCTCATAAATCAAATTGGCAACCATGATTGTTGGTGCTTGTTTTCAAGCTTTGTTCTTTTGATCATAAGTCAGCCTAGTTTAGTACTTTGTTCTTTTGTTTAGATTTCTGGTAATTTTCTCCGCCAGTAACCACTGGAACTTAGCAATTTCGAGTTAATGACTTTTGATTCTGTAGGTTTTACAATGGAATGAATCTGACAATGAGGTAAACAGATTGAAGCTGAGACTTTCCGAATTATATTATGAAAATCTTCTCAATGTAAGATTTTTCTATGAATTGAATTCATATTTAATTTGTATTTTCCGTACTACATTAACTAATACCCTTTTTTGTCTTTTATACATCAGCTATCAAAACCTGTAGAAGGATTAAAAGAATGGTTAGATGCTGTTAATAATGCCCGCATCCCGTGTGCTCTGGTTTCAAGTCTTAACAAAAGAAATATGATTGGAGCATTGGAGCTCATGGGTATATCAAAATATTTTCAGGTTAGTGACAATTACCTAATATTGCCGGGTTAAAACCCACCCTAAACTTTTTGAGCTAACTGAATAATATTCATAATTGACCGTCGGATATGGTAGTCAAATACCGAATATAATATTTGCCTCTTTTCATAACTAACCAATTTTACTAAGATACAAAAGAATTGGGAGATGATGAAAAGACTCGAGGAAAAGAAAAATGAGGGGAGGAGGGGATAAAGAGAGGACAACATGGGAGTGTATCTAGTGTCTCTCATTTATTTATATGGTTTCTGGTTAATATTATAAACAAATGGGGTCCTTCATTTTCTGTTAAGGCCGACTGAAGTAATGCATTCAAGTTGTGTTTTTAGAGTTGGGCTAAAAGGGTAAACACGGCATAAAATAATTTTTTGCTCTGGCACAATTAAACATTGATCTGGCATTATCCTTCTGTTGATCATCGTCTCATCTGGACCTGTAGGCTTTTGTTACTGAGGAAGATGGCATGGAGTCCATTGCACATAGATTTCTTTCTGCATCGGTAAAGGTATTCTAACTTTCGACAATATTGTCCATCTTTTGGTCTTGGCTTTAGGTACCATGATGGAGTGTATAGCAGTTCATATTCTGGAGTTGGGCTTTGAGTGATTCATTTAGTTGAGCCTGTTTTCTTGTATATCCTGTTATATCATACAACTATTGTATGACAAGTGGAAAGTAAAGCCATGGATTCTCCTCTTCGTTTAAGATTGGTTTTCCCGTTATGGGCATTGGTTAATTATTTGGGTTATTTTCCTGCAGTTGGACAGAAAGCCTTCTAAATGTGTGGTGTTTGAGGATGACCCTAAGGGTGTTGCTGCGGCTCACAATTGTACCATGATGGCTATTGCATTAATTGGAGCTCATCCCGCGTATGTGTTTCATACAGCTTAACTGAGTTAGAGTCATATCTCGTTAGTCGTCATTGTAGAAAATTATCATTATCTTTAGTTAGCATCTTTCTTGGTGTCGGATTTATTTATTCGTCTGTTGGATACCATACTCATTTAGGCATGAATCCTAACTGGATGTGGGCTTTACTTTTGCTTGCAATACCCAATGATGTACAAATGCTTATTTTTATGTGGTGTGCCATACATATGAGCCTCGATACAAAGTAAAACTTTACATTTGTTAGTTTCAGCATTCATGCAAGGCAAATATAGGAGATCAAATGTAATTTTTTGCTTGAAATACATTCAGGTCTTCAGGGATTGTTTATCTTCTCTCTCGGTGATGTTTGATGTTTGAATCATGCAGGTATCATCTAAGGCAGGCTGACCTTGCAGTTGCAAGCTTCAATGAGTTGTCAGTAATCAATCTCCGGCGATTGTTTGCCCACAAAGGTTCTGCATTTATGGAGTTGGAGAAGCAAATCATTGAGAAAGCTCCTCCAAAGCGGAAGCTTACTATTGACACCATCTTGTAATGACTTTCCACTACTGCATTCTTGTTCCAACTTCTGTAAATTTGTAGCTTGAGCAAAATCTTATTTATCTTCAATTATTAATTTAGATCTCGTATTCTTGGTCTGAGTTTTAGAGAGCAATTGCAGTACCAGTTGTAAATGTGCCACTAGAGGAAAAGTTTCAAATAAACTGCCTAAAAGTAGGACTAAAATACTTAATAGTTAATTGCAAATTTGGTCCCACTAAGTGTGGTGAAATTACATTTTAGGCCTTGAATATGGTAGTATAGCAAATTTGGTCTTTTTTTTTTTTTTTAATGTGGAGCATTTCTACACATTTGGTCCCTGTTTGGTCCTCAAATTCATGGTGTTAGTTTTTAACGGTTTTAAACCATTGCAACGAACTTTGGGCTAAGCTTTTCATTTTGACTTAACGTTTGGGGATCAATATCAATTTTAACGTTTGGGGATCAATATCGTCTACGAAAATATTTATCATGTATACTGGAAACAATCAATATAACATCATGTAGAAGATCCAGCTGAAAGGAAAATTGAAAAACATTCTTGATATCAGTAACTACCAACATCAACATGCTAGGCTAATGGCCTAGCAGTAGTCACGTAGAGAGCACGAACTTAGCACAAATCGATAAATAATTGTGCCCAAACATTCTTCAAACTGCAAAGCGGAACATTTCGTACAGGAATTTGAATCTTATTATTCAATTCTCAGATTTGAGTTTGAGATTGGAGCAAGAAAAAAGAATGTTAAGAAGATGAAGATGTTCAGAAATTGAAGCGAAAAAGAGGAAAATTTAGTAGAAGAATTAGATTTTGTTGTTGAAGAAGATTCATCCTGCATATTTTTTGTTTTATTATAAATTGAGCCCCAATAGTTAGTTAAAACTGTATTTTGCCCCAAGAGTGGACTTGAATCGGGCCAATATTATCTTTCATAAAAAACCGTAACGTTATTACATTTTTGAAACGACTTTTCGTAGTTGAGCTTTGTTGTAGATAATTTTTTTGTGTTTTATAATGCTTGATGAAAACTATATCGATGGAAAAGAATTTAATTTTTATTTTTTATTGATATATTTTTAATAAAATATTATAAAGCCTTAGCCATATCTACGGTCGAGAGATGGCAAGAAAAAAGAATGAAAAAGTGAGTGGGCATCTTTTGTAAGGATGGAAAAGGCTCAACAGATAACGTCTCCATCTATTTAAGGATTAAATTGCACCTTTGTTTACACTAATAGAGACCAAATGTGGCAAAAGTGTAATTTGATCACATTGATTGGATCAAATCTGCAATTAACTCTAAAATGCTACTCATCCTTTCCAATGTTAGTGATAAATTTGTATTCAACCAAAAGCCACAACCTAATTTGAAGTTATAATTATTTCGTTTCATTTTTTATTTACATCCAAATATTAATAAAATTAGATAATATTTATCTATATCTATCTATCTATTTATCTATCTATATATAATCACGACTTGTTTCAAGTATTTCTCTCTCTTTCATGCTACAAGAATGCCTTATTGATCAATTTTATTTTTATTATTATTAAAGGGCATTACTGTATTATAGAGGGTGTTTGGCTATCATTCAACTTATAAGTAATTGTAACTTACTCTGTATAAGTTAAAAAATAACTTTTTTGGAAAAGTAGCAATTTTACGCTTTTTACGATTTATATGTCGGTTTGGCCATTAATTTCTTCCGTTATCCCTCATATTTTAAAATGTAGAAAAAGTGATGTTAATAAATGGCGTGCATATAAGTCATTTAAACCATGTTTATAAAATACGTTAATTGAAACGTATATGTCGTTGTTTTATTATGTCGAGCTTTATAAGTAAATCGCGCATAAAAGCTAACACATAAATTTAGATTTGTTCTTATAAATTGAGTAGATTGATAAATTAAAAAAAAAATAAACTTAGCCAAACGGCCTCATAGTTATAATTTTATTTCGAAACAAGCTCTATTTTGTAGAAAATTGTACATCCCTTAGATACACATTACGAGTATAAAATCTTCACATGTGTTTATTATTTAAGAGTCCAATGATAACTGTCAAAAGGGTTCACTACACATAAATATATTATTCTTTAGAAAACTCGACCAGCGGATGACCAAATATTCTTGAGCAAATGGCTTGGAAGATAATTCATGTTTCAAAAAATATGTCGATTTCATCACTCTAGTTTAAAAACGTCCTATTTCGATCATCAACGTTAGTAAATCGTGCCACTCCACTACTTCCGTCTAGAATAAGCTAGATCCGCTAGTTCAGTTCCAATTTTCAAGGATATTTTTATCAAACACCTTTCCCACCTTCTGGAAATTTCCTTCACATTTATGAGACATATTTTGTAATAGATACTAACATTAAGGTATGTAAATAAGAGCAAATAGGCACGGGCCGGCGCTCGAGTTTTCATTTTATTCCACTTTTATTAATCAGAAAGTCACTTTCTGTAATACCCAGGCAAGTAAAATGTGTGTGTGTGATATGTTTGATATGATTTGATTGAGTCTTACTCGGCGTACCGTCGAATGCGTCTTAACTAGGAAGCTCATCTATAAGAACTCCAATGTGAGCGTGCTTGACACAGGGGGTAATTCTAGGATGGGAGACCTCTTGAAGTTTCTCGGTGGCGTGAGTGAGGAATAGCGTCTTTGGAAGAACCGTGGTGGTTTGTGAAACCCGATCCATCAAATCCTAATACTTGGCATCGACCGGTTCTCGGGGCAGGCGTTAACGACTGCCGCCTCGAGGTAAATGCGCCCTCGGGAGTTGGAGTCGTTATCAACTTTGTAATATCTAGTCGCTTGTCACGATGATTGACACAAAAATAACTTTGTTTGAGAAAACCAATAAAGCGATAGTTTGATAAAAGTGAAATAGTTCAAGAATTCAAATATTTTCGTCTGAGGAAGTTTAACCATCATTGGCATCGCTTTTAAGCAATCCCAGCTTGTGGCGCCTCGCTAACATTACCAAGTCCAAAATACTCCATAAAACAGTTTATAAATTTTCAACTCCAAAACAAAACACGAAATCCGAGTACATCAAAAATGAGTGAGAAGAAAAAGATGATTCTTGGGGATCTGGCCGCCGTCTACCGCTAAGTAAAATCAAAAGGGGCGGCTCGCGAACTCAACCGCTTCTCAAAGGCACTGTCAATCTGGAGGTTGGTAGGGGTAAGCTCGACAGCTTAATGGAAACGTATCACCCGGGTGGTAACGTATCCACATCCGAATGAGATACACAACAAAGATATAGGCGAGGGCGATAGATTATATATATATATATATATATATATATAAAATAAAAGAAATGAAACCAATTATTCATAGCGTCGCAATAATAATAATCATCGCCAACATATACACGTTTTAGAGGACTCCTGTATTTAACACATGTTATATCCAGAGATAGCATATCCACGTAATCACGTGAGCAAAACATTATAAATTCTCAAATACAACGGTTATACCCGCGATAACGATATGACCGCGACTCACAAAAACAAGACCATCACGTTATCAACATTTCGAGGCCTTTGATGACATACACCCAATGTCCCACCTTGTGCAAAACGATACACACAAAAGCGTATCCGACATTTATATATTGCCGTTGCCCTTTTTCAGCGAGCTCGCGTATAACACGACATAGTATCGTATCCTTTTTCGGCGAGGCTTCGCGCCATTTCGCCCGTAAAATATCATATCACTTTTCCCGAGGCTCGCGCTTGATACTTCTGATATCACAAAACACACCCGTACGCACCAACGGCCCACGTAGCGACTCAGCATTACTGCATCTGGCCATAATTGTGGCCCCACTCTCATATGAAACCCAGCGTGACGGCAACCAACGTCGCGCGAAGCATGTCAACACGACGAAAACCTGACCATAGCGGGCTTCATTCGATATCCGCAGCGACTATAACTGACCCGGACTGAGAGCAGGTCGTACAGCGATCACTTAGCGACAATCACCGATATGGCGCCCATGGCTATACTCGTCTGACAATTTCATATGAACCTACGATCATGTGTATCCTATGACCATAAATACGACTCAACATTTCTGATTTCACAAATTACACTATCATATTAGTTCGTAACACGATTATATAGTCACGTATCTATTTCTGAGGTGCTTCGGCTCAAAAGCGTAAATAATATTATCAAGCAGTGATAAATCCCCACCTTTGGCTAGTACCTGGCGCTGTCAATCGATCCATGGCTTTTCCCCGTTCAGTCTAAACAAAACACCGAGAAATCGATTCGCATGAGCTTCGTTATAAACTCTCTTTTTAACAGCTTTTAGTGCCGTTAACCCTTTAGGTGAAATATTACTAGTTAAGCAACTTGATAAACTAAGCGACAAATTTCAACTAACCCCCGAACTCAACTTTAAGCCTCGCTAACCCAAAATACTAACGCTTGAAACTTGATTTTAATCAGCTTAAATATTAACTTTTTCCAACTAATTACACCCATTTCTAACAGCTTACTCTAATCCTTGAGAAACCCATTTACTACTTCCAATCTAATAAAACTAATTTCAACATATATTCATCCGACAACCTATAAATCCTGATTTGTACCTACAAACAACTATAATAAAGATCCAAGGACATACTTATGTATATCATTTAAAACGGTTTTTGAAAAGTCGAACCCGAAGTCAACTCGAAATTCAACTCAACTATCACAGGCACTTTTCTACCCCAAATCGGTTATTATCATCTCATACTATAATCTAAGCTAGATAATAATTATATACAATATTAAACCTCGAAAACCGAAGTCGAGAGCTAAATCCCAAAAGTCAACGTCTAAGCGGCTTGCAATTACTCATCCAAATGCTTAATTTCAAAACCGAGAACAAGCTAATTTAAAGCCCAGAATCAATTGTAGCAATAATAATCGAAATACAAAAAAGTCAACAAAAGTCGAAAAGCCATTGAAACTCAAGAAATACCGCAAAGTTTCGGCCTTTTTACCTTGAATCGAAGAGAGGATGATGAGAAACTACGCAGAAATTTGAGGGGGCAAATCTCGCGAGATGGGAGAAATCAAATAAATAAAATCAAGGGGAATGGGGGAGGGGGTTTCGGCGACTTGGGGAAGAGGAGATGGGGTTTTTGTTTTTTATCCTCTCTTCGGGGTTGTTTGGTATGTGGGAAGGATGAGGAAGCAGTTTGTGCGGATGAAAATTTGACACGTTTTAGTTCAAGCGTACCTCTCGATTGACTTACCTCGACTATAAATTTTTCAACATTAAGATTTATCGTACATGAAATATAAAGTGGTTCCAATTTTATGTTAATCAATTTAATAACTCACGTTTAATTTATTAGTGCTTGATGGATTACTTGTTTTTACATTCTACCGCACAACAGAATTTAGGTACGCCGAAATTCTCAACTCATTCTTCTGGAAAGATAAAATCAAAACAACCATAACCACTTAACCTTGAGCGAAAAGTTGCGGGATAACGGCTCTATACGTATCCCTCTTTCCTTGGCTCCCAACGTGGGCTTCCTCCCGCTCGATGATTAGCACCACAAAATTTTACCAATTTCACTTCCTTGTTCCTCGACACCTTCTCTTTCAGATCCGGAATCCTGTTGGTCTTCCACGTATAACCGAGTCTCGCTGATGCGTCAATTTGAAACTCTAAAATATGCAGAGCTAAATCCAGTAGCGTACTTCCTGAAACAAGAAACATGAGCGTCATGAATCCTTTCCAATTCTCTAGGCAAGGCCAAATGGTAGACTCTGCTCCCACTTTGTCAAAATTTCAAAGCGACTGATGTCATAGGGGACTCGGCTTCCCTCTTCTCGAACACTTATTCGCGCTGTGGAGATATCTTGAAATATCCGGTCGCCCCGCCTCGAAGAACAAATCTATTAAGTCGTCGATCGGTACTTCTTTTTGTCTATCACATTGCCGTTCTCAAATGTTGTTGTATCCACCTTTACTCTCTCTATCAAACTTTCGACCAACTCCAGGCCATAGATGCTTCGCCACCCCGGCCGTTTCGAAATATCGGTCTACTTCCAGGCCGTCTGAGCCGAGACGGTGCCGTGATCGCTTGAAAACTATTGTTATGAACAAACTCCATTTTTTGGCAACTCTTCATCCCAACTACCGGAGAAACTCAAGCACCTGACTCGTAGCATTTCTTCCAACGTTTGAATCGTTCTCTCGGATAATCCCGTCCGTTTTGAGGATGAAGCGGGTACTCAAATTGACACTTAGTCACTAATACTCGCGAAACTTCCCAAAACTGAAGTGAACCTTTCTATCGAGAAATTTATACTCTCCGGCACCCATGTAGTCTCACCACTTGGTCCCGCACATCTTAGCCTTCTCCGATTTGTCGGTTGAGCAATAGGTAGAAAAATGGCGGTCTTAGATGATCCCATCATGATTTACCCCAAATCCCATAATTTCTTTTTAGGAGTTTCGGAAGCCCAAACCCAAAGTCCTGGTGATCTTCTCCCGCGTCCATTGGTATTGGTAGCGATTCACGGCTTAACCCCGCGATAGTTTTATGGTCATCTTTACTTGTTAGCGGAAATTAAAAAGCGCCGCTCTGAAATGGCAATTTAACAACCCCGTTCCACAGCCACAATAGTTCTCCCTTAAAAATTCGGTACATTTTAAGTATACGGATGCATATTATATGAAGCATTGTGAGCTTCATCCAAGATCTCCCTTTTGGAGTCGACAAAGTGGGAGCCTGACAACTTCCATTTCTCCTAATCCCGAAGAACAATGCATCGCCCCGTCGTAAAATCGGGTTTACTCCCTCTTTTCGCTTCCTCGATAAATGCCTCGCTTTTCATCTTTCTTTTGCATTTCTCCTATTTTATCGGCGAAATCTGGTCTCACTTTAAAGATCAAATAATAAGGATCCATCCCTCCAAACCTACAAGTTTACTCCAATCTGTTTCAACTCGCTCTTTAGTTCCTTGGCTCACTTTTTACGCTTAAAGCATCCTTGGCTAAATTCGACTTCACTGGATGATACTCAATCGTTACATCGTAGTCACTCAGAAACTCTGTCCACCTTCGTTGTCTCAAATTCAGCTCCTTTTGTGTGGTAATATACTTCAAACTTTTGTGATCGGTAAATATCTGACATTTAACCCCATACAAGTAGTGTCTCCAAATTTTCAAGGCGAAAACAATTGCGGCCAACTCTAAATCATGGGTAGGATAATTCTTCAATTGTCGAGAAGCGTACCGTCGCTTCCCATTTTGCATCAACCACACGCTAGCCTAACCATGACAGGCATCGTTGTACCTGGCATGCCGCCCCGTTCCACCCCGGCGATAGATGTCAGCAATGGTGCTATAAATGATATCCTCTTCATTTCATTAAAGCGAACATCGCCGCTCTTACGCCCCAGCACCGATAAGTGCATGCTTTCTTGTCAACTTGGTCATCGAATTAGCGACTAACGAAGTCTTGTATGAATCTTTTATAATACCCGGATAAGCCCAAAGCTTCTTGCACTTCAGTCACACTTGTAGGCCTCTCCCAATTCATCACCGCTTCCACTTTTTGTGGGTCAGCTACTGCCTTACTCGCCCGAGATAACATGACCTAAGAATTGTACCTTTCCCAACCAAAATTCGCACTTTGAAAACTTTGCGTACAACTTGTTTACCCGTAAGGTTTCGATACTTTCTCAATGCTGTTCGTGTTCCAGCTTCGCTCACAGAATAAAATTAAGATGTCGATCAATGAATACAACCACAAACTTATCCAAGAACTCACGAAAAACACGGTTCATTAGGTCCATGAAAGCTGTTGGGGCATTTGTCAAACCAAACGGCATCACCAAGAACTCATAGTGTCCGTATCTTGTTCGAAAGGCCGATTTTGATATATCATCTTCCTTAATCCTCAATTGGTGATATCCAGACCTCAAATTAATTTTTGAAAAAGACAGCTTTTGCATCCACTAGGTTGATCGAAAAGGTCATCGATCACTTGGCAATGGAGTGGGTGCGAATAGTCAACTTTGTTCAGCTGTCGTGTCGATCAAAACCTCATCGTTCCATCGCCTTAGCGGCCAGGCAATGCTGGAGGCGCCCCAAGGGAGAATGCTTCATTTGATAAATCATGGTGAGATGAAAAGTATTACTAATGTACCCTAAAAAGTATTTTATCAAAAGATATTTTAGTTAATCATGAAAATGAAAAATACTTTATTAAGGCACAAAAGTATAAAGACCAAGATAAACTAACATTGGAATCTTATATGATCAAGTAAAAAGTAAAGAGAAAATTTTGATACATGATCAAGTAAGTTGGAATAGAAGGAGTATTGAATTAAACTCGATCAAACATATGAACAGATTAGATTCATATTTATTAATAAAATATGAAATAGTTATGGTAATAATATTAAACTTAATATGCAAGTAATTACTATAATTATTATAAAAATATAATACTAATTCCTTATTCAAATATCTTTTATATCTTTCAATATCTTCTAAGACTGTCTAGATCCATCTCAATATAATCATTTTCTATTTAATTTCTCTAAACTAGATTATCTTAACGCTCATGCAAACCAAAATAGTAAAAACAACTTAACAAGCAATTGCTATATCAATGTCTCATCATACTTGTTAAAGAATCCAAACCAACTATGGGTAATATATAAAACTCTTGACTTTCTGATTATTTCAAAACTCAAACTTAATCCAATTATTTTTTATATATATTATGACAAATTACAAAAAAAATAATATTATGAAAATACTTTAAAAAATGAAATAAAATGATATATAGTATTTTTTTAGATTAGTAAATAAAAAGTAATTTGTGATCAAACTTTTGATACATATTTTCAAAATATTTATTAAAATAAATTGGAGAGACTATGAATTTGGAATCATAAATCAAGACTTTACGGTTGATGTCAATTATTATCCCAATATGTCCTGTTTTCTGGATAAATTTGAATAAAGATTTAATGTATATTTTCTCAGTATGTATCTTTCTTTCTTGATAAAATTAAATTATGTCTATTCTAAAAACTTCGAATTTGTTACTTTGTTATGCTTTAAATATATTAGATTTTTGTTTTAAAGAATGTGGTGAAATACATTTACGTAATGCGTACCGGGGATGGAAGATTGTGTTTAGGAGGCGAAGTCGGAAGCTCGCAAGTCGAGGCGAGTGGTGCAGGAAATAGACTCTTGATCCGCCCAGGAGTAATGGGCGGCTTGAAATAGGCTTCTCTTATTTGAAATATAGTTGCCCTCGAGGTAGGCCAATCCGTTTAAGTGGCCTATTTTTTCCACTTTCGAGGATTTTTGGTGAATGAGATCCGCCCGGTTAAGATCGCTGACATCATGAGTCATACTTTTCATTAATAAAATTCCCACTTTATTTCAAAAAAATAATAATTGATGTTTTAATACAAATACAAATACTCCCTAAACTTATTAATAAAAGATTTCCAAGTTTGAATTTGGGTCAATGAATTTTGAACACCTTTGAGTTAAAGATGATTAGTAAACCAGAGAACATGGCTTAATTTGTTACTACTGTGTTTCCTTTACAAAGTATCTAAAGTAAAAAACTAATCAATGACAAAAATATTCATGTTTTCTTAATTAAAATCTATGTACCTTGTACTACTACAAAAAGCACTTAGGGATACTTACTTAGAAGGCATTTAGTGGCAGCTCTAAAAGCACTAAGAATAAAAGCGCCATCTAAGCAAAATTATTAAATAAATAAATGAATAATAAATATTTTAAAAAGCCGTATCATCCCAGCCCCGAACCATACGTATGTCGGCCCCTTCCTCTTCCTCATCGTATCCAGTCCTCAAAATCGCCGGTTAAGTAACACGTCGCCCACATTTCCCCTCGGCTTCTCGACCGTTGTGCCCGTCGCGCCCCCTATTCCTCGAAAAACCACCCCACCACCGTTCAGGCTTCCTCCCTTTAATCTCCGCCTTGCCGCGCCATAGGTAATTAGTTTTTATTTTTTAATATTCATTTATTTTCATTTTTTAGTTTATTTTTTTTAATTTTTTTTTTAATTGCTTATGTATTGTGAAATGTATATATAGTTTGAACTACTTGTTTAAATTGAGGTAGCATGTTAATCTCAAATATATATAGTTTAATTATAATATGGGTTATTTTGAAATTTTATGATCTAAAGGTTTGATTTTTATCTATTTTTGAGTAATTAGAAGTTGGTGTTGTTGCTTTTGAGGTTTATTTGATGCTTGTTGGTGAATGTCGTTATTTTTTGTTTATTATTTGAGTAATTGGAAGTTAATTTTGTTATTTTCGGGTTTATTTGATCATTTTGGTTCATTTGGTGAGTTATCTATTGATATGAAGGTGAGATTTTTACCTGTTTTGAGTAATTGAAAGTTAATTTTGTTGTTTTAGCTATTTATTTGATTATTCATTTTTGTATAAAAGTTTGTTCATATATCATTGTTGACCATTCTTTATATAAAATTTTGTTGGTTTATGATTATCCAATTTTAGTAAATTGAATAGTTTCAAGTACTAGTATGTATATGATTTATGTTTCGGAATTATTGGCTATGTTTGTTGGTTTATGATGTTTAATTTGTTTGTGTAATTCATGATTCATATTTTTTAGTAAGTAATTATGTATCGAAATGAATGGCTGCCAAAATGGTGTAAAGGAGTTATCGAGTTTGCTCTAATAAATGTTTGAGATAGAAAGTTCATTACATGTCCTTGTTGGAAGTGTTTAAATCGAGTACAAAGAGATGAGAGGATGAACCGGAAGAGCATTTGATATGTAATGGCATAGATACAAACTACACTCATTGAAAATCAATGGTGAGATGAAAGTTGATTCTAGGTCCACTCGGTTTAAGTTTGATAGTGGACACGAGGAGAGTGTGAACGTAGGCGTAAGGGATAATGTAGAAGAAATACCAAGGGTATTAGAGGAAGATTTGATTGATCATCTTGAATTATAGAGATGTTAAAAAGATTTACGCAGAGAAACCTCAGGGATATTGGATGTAAGTTACCAAATTAGATGTAATTATTACCCAGGGCCAATTTAAAAGCCAAACATGGATACATGCCTCATGATAATGTGTTGTCTTGAAGAACTTATGCAAAACAAGTGCTCGGGCTCAATTGGGTTGAAACACTTAGAGGAATATGACACAAAGAACGTCCCAAGTGTAATGCTCCCCATTATGAAAATAGAGAATCTACCCCAGTCAAAGTGATGTATTATTTTCCACTTATACCTAGACTTAGGCGTATGTATTGGAGTATAGATTATGCAAAGAAATTAACATGGCATTTCGATGAAAGGGTAAAATATGAAAATCTTAGGCTTTCTGGGCGGATGCACACGTTGAAAACTTTACTAAGTACCTTAATTTGCACGGAACCTAGAAACTTACGGTTTATATTTTCATCAGATGAAATGAATCCTCATAGAATTCAGAGTACCTCCCATAGTACATGGCCAGTAGTTTTGGAAATGTATAATTTACCGTCATGGCTATGCATGAAACGTAAATATTTGATAATGGTTTACACCGATATCTAGACCTAAACAACCGTAGATTGTAATAACCTCGTTATTTAAAAAAAAATTAAAATTTTTCTGTCGGTGGTGGGACCCGAGATAGTATAGATACTTTATAATAATATTATTTCAGAATTATTTGAGCCGAATTACATTTATAATTTAGTAGTATTAGTCGACAATTCGAAAGGTTAGATCGTTAAGTCGTTCGATAACTCGATTCGCTTGGTTCGGGCACAAACTCCTGTGCGATTTTCCTAAGACTTAGTGGTTAAGTCTCCATTTTCATCCTTATCATCACTATTCACTCAAAATATCAAAGTCTTCTTCCTCTTTCTTGGCAAGCTTGGCCGAGACCCTCCCCCTCAAGCAACATCAAAATTTTGTCTTCCAATTCTTCACTTTATGGCTCATAAACATCCTCAAGTTGATTGTTAAGGTTTCCCAACATCTTTCCCTACGATTCGAGGTAAGAAAGTTAGAGTTTTGGTTGATTTTTCTTGGTTTACTTTTGGAATAACTTAATTTTATGATGAATCTTAGTTTGTTATGGGTTCTATGATGTATATAAGTGATGAATTCATGATTTAGAGGTTGTTTGAGGACGTTATGGACGAGTTGACTTTTTAGGTTTAGTTGACTTTTCGGTGGTATTTTTCTAAGACTTTAAAATGTGTAGGAAGTTTAATTGGGATCTTATCAGAAGCGCTATTGCGAGGTTAAATGGTGATTTAAAATTGATTAAAGGCGCTAGGGTTGAAAAGTAATACATTTTCTGCTGAGTTATAATCGATGTTTTAGAAGTATAGGTTGTTAATTAGGGACCCGCCGATTAACTAGAATGACTTATGTTGATTTGTAATGATAAAGTAATAAGATGGAATTTTTTAGCGGGGACGATTGGTTGTGTCCGATGGGATTATAATTTATAGTTTATCCGGCCATGTTAGACCGCTTTTGAAAATAGTTCCACTAAGAATTTGTTATGTATCTTTTAGAACGCAAGTGTTGTAGTAGGTCTTGATTATACTTTCTGGGTGTTTGTTAGGCATTGATCGTGGAAAAGCAAGCGCCATCGTGATTGTTCGCGGAGGTTTTGTAGAAGCACAGAGGTGAGAGTACTTATCTCACGGGTGTTACCTTACGTATTCATTTTAAATTGTGTGATACATGTGACTGTGATATGATTATGTGAGAATAGCATACATGTGATTGTTGTATGATTATATGTGATTTATTTGTGTGAGCCATGATATGATTATGTGATGGTATTTTTTGTATGCCAAGATTATTTGAGGTAAGTGATGGCTTGAACTCCCAACTTATATTTCTGAACTTTGTGGCCTTGTCGGCACTATTGTACGTCTGTGGCCTTGTCGGCACTTTTGGTATGTTTGTGGCCTTGTCGGCTGTTGTGATTGATTTATGATGGGATGTTTTGCTTACGTGATTTAATACCGTTGCAGTAGTTGTTTGGGTTATGCGGGAGTTTGAGGCCTTGAGCACGTGATGTGACCATTTAGTTTGGATGATTAGGGGTTAGGTGACTCTCCTTGCAAGATATGCATTTATATTGGCCTTATACTTTGTGTATAAGTGCTGTGCCTTATACTTAGTGTATAGTGCGGTGTGCCTTATACTTAGTGTATAGCAGCGTGGCCTTTGTACTTAGCGTATGAGTGCGATGTGCCTTATACTGTGTATAAGTGCGGTGTGCCTTATACTTTGTGTATAAGGTGTTTTGGCCTTATACCTGGCGGTATAAGTGCGGTGATTATTGATTAGTCCATTCTCGCAGTAGACGGATTGGAGCATATGCGACAGGTTGGTATACCAAAGGGATACGGTAGATAGGAGGCTCGATGACTAGAGTTTTAGTCAAGTTGAGTCTCTTTGGATTTCTTGCTGGAATTGCGTGCGCATCGAAACCTTCTATTATATCTTCATGTGTTATGTCCGAGACTTCGTAATATGTTGTATGAACTTTTTAGGTAGTCCCGATATATGTATTTTATTCATATTTTTTGACTATTATATTATTGACCGACTCGTTCGCATGGTAAGTTCACCCCCAGGTTAAGTTTTCACTAAGCTTCTCGCGTTTACACCCCCCTTTCTTTGGGCGGCATTTCATTTGTGCCAGTCGACAGCTAGCTTGAGCCAAGGGGATGTTTGAGAGTTTTGTTCATCGATAAAGCGAGCATCGGGCGGCGATGATCCTCCACCGATTTGATGTGTTGTCAACCTGCTTTTGATTGTTGTACTTTATTTTCAAACTTTAGCCTTGCCGTAATACTGCTTTTATTTGGGATATGTTGTATACATATATGGAGTTGGTTGGTTAGATATCACCTCGATGATTGTAAATTATTAAACCGTGATTATTTTGGAAATATTATATGTAATCATATTTCAAGGAAACGGTAGTTTTAAACCGTAGTCGCCCATCGGTTTCGTGATTCTTGTGTTCCGGATTTTAATGACACTCACCCTCAGACGGCCAACCTGGGGCGGGTCGCTACACCTTGCTCCAAGACTATTGTATCTTAGTGCCTTGTCGGCACTCTGTTGTATTTCGTGGCCTTGCCTGCACTTATGTATTTCTGCATGGCCTTGTTGCCAGTTGTGATTGGATTTATGTGAAATAACTGCTCCTTACCAATATTATGTTGATAGTATATGTTTCTCGGTGGAGATTTCGCTTGAAAATTAAAAATTTCAAGAGTAAAGGGAGAATTCAACAAATCGGTCGGGTTGGTATATTTCCTGCTCAGGCGGACCCGAGATAGTATAAATAATTTTGGAATAATATCGATATATCGAGATGAGTATGAGATGAGTAGTAATATATGCCTCGGGAATAAACAATGGAAATCGGTTTCGTTTGAGATTTAACTCATGTGGAAGGTGTAAAATTAATCAAAACCAAACTAACTTAAATTTCATCCCCTCTAAATATCCCACCACCACCACTATTCCATCCTCATCAAAAAACTTTCTTTATTTCCCCTCCAGGTCGAAATACTTCCATTTTCCCTTTGAATTTTTTTTTCCATTTCTCTATCGATTGTCGCCTAAATTCAAGAACAAAGTTGTGGATTTTCTTCTCTCATCATCCTCATCATATTCTAGGGAGTTGAGCCTCGGACGAATTACCTAGACCGCTAGAGTCATTATTATCGCTTTTTGGGCTCGGGAGGGTGAGTACAAATCTCACGATGGGGATCTTTCATAAATATTATGTTGTATATATTACGTGTGATATCTTGGGATTATTCTGATATGTGTATTGTGTGATTATGATTGATATTATGTGTAAATTATGATTTATGATTCATATGACGAAATAATTGAGATTTTGAGTTATATTATGAGATAATTGAGATTATGATTCATATCATGAGATATTAGTGATTATGATTTATATCATGGGATAGTTGTGAATATGATTCATGTTGCTATGATATTTTGTGTGTGGGTGTAGCCGTGTGTGGTCAGTGGTGTCATGTGTTTGATCGCTTTTGTGTGTTACTTCAAGGGAGCGCCAAGTGACTCGAATCGGGAGGTTCGTGTGTGGAAAGTATATCGTGGGCTGTCTGGATCTGGAGTGGTGTGATATGCACATCAGGGGTGTAGCCTCGGTCGGGAGGATGGAGGCGGAGGCCTCATCCGATTATGTGGAGGTGGATCTCTATATGTGTATTATTTGGAGGTATGATTCTCACAGGTGTATTATTTGAGGTGGATTCCTCATGTGTGTATTATTTGGAGGTATTCCTATGTGTGTATTATTATTTGAGGTGGATTCCTCATGTGTGTATTATTTGGAGGTGGATTCCTATTTGTTGCCTTTCAGGCCGAAACTGCTTCCTTTTGAATGAATATGTTTATTTATGATTAAAAACTCATATGTATAGTATTATGTAACATCGTATAAGAGATTCTATGTGAGTTGTGACTGCTATTAATTGTGTGGCTCCTGCTGGATGTATAAGCATATGTTATTTATATAAGTATGAATATGTATATGTGTGACTGTCCAGGGTATTTGCATTCACTCGCCTAATAGCCGACTTTTCTCTATGGGCGCACGCTTATGCCTAGTTTCTAAGAGGTTGATCGCCGAGGCGTTGGAGAAGTCGCATTGATAGGCCGCAGATTGAAGATCAGATGAGGCGGTGGTGGCATAGGAATTCCTCATCAGTATTTCCCTTTTGTTGTCGATTTGTATATTGTTAGACTTGTGTATTGTATCATTGAGGGGTCCGTTGTCATACTTTCCCTATGTTGTATTTTGGATTCTTGGGTATCTTTGAGTTGTACCGTTAAGATGAATTTGTATTATGCTGTTCGTTGTTTTATTGTATATGTTGTTAGTTCACCACGATGGACAAAAGTGTATTTTTATTATTATTAATGTCAAATGAAGTCTTTTATGTCATTATCTATCGACATCGTGGTGACTCGTGTACAGGTTGTTGATGACCTTAACTCGTATGACCAAGGACATCGTTATAATTTTGCATCGTAGCTTAGGTTTCGCCTGGTGTCCCGTGGTGGTTACGCAGGCCTAGGTGTAAGATGGTCGCTGGGTTATCGAGACCGAGTCTTCTCGAGTCCTGAATTTCTTTTTCTTTCGCTGGACCGCTGGATCGTTGAGTGATGCCAATTCGAAGATTTTCGCCGAATCAAGGCGGTGAGTACCTTAGGGGAAGGTTGAGATGAATCGTATCTTGTTGAAAGTTGACATAGAATTGAATCGGGTTAGTAACTTTGATGAAAGTACACAATTGGAAGTTGAATTACGAAGAGCCCACGCAGGCTATTGACGATACTACCGATAGTGGGTTCCATTGAAGTTGAGTAGATTTTGTTTTTACCGGATAACGAGACATTTATTTGGATGGGTGGTTGGAATTTTGTTAGGGGAGAAAGCGAGGATATCAAAAGATGTCAAAGGAAATCTATAATGTCGGGGTTGGAGTTGTTGAGGCTTTATGTAAATCTAAGAGTATTAAGGGTAACTGCGATTGTGGTATAAGATTGTTGATCCTTAGATGCGTGAAGTTAAATCGGTGCGCCCGAAATAATTGGTGGAAGAGTGCCAGATAATTATATAGCCGGGACCCAAGTGTTGTAAGGTAGAGGATTAATTTAGTTGACGTATCAGGATGGGCCACTCGTGAAGATGAAGTGAGTTAATGAATCTTGTTGTCCGATGTGGGGTATGAATATGAGAGGCAAGAAGAGAAGATGTAAGTGTCGTAATAGGTTGATATTGAAAATTCTATTTCGATGGATACTAAGGGAATTGAGGATAAGCTGAAATGGGAAATTTTTTGCCGTAAAACTGTTGTTACGATTGGCTGACAGGCGTAAGGTTATCGATCATCTAGATGTATTGAATATGTTGTACATCTTGAAATATTGGAAAAAAATTGGTATTGTGGAATTAAGTATCCGAGTATCATTAGTGGATATGAAGTTGGATATAATGTAATCGAACGATTGGGATAAAGATGAATATTTTAGCATTGTCATTTTGAATTTCTAAGTCAAGTGGTTGTGAATTGTTGCTTGGAGAATACGAAGTGGAAAAAAATGAAAAAATTTTGGGACTCGGAGAAAGAAAAGATGTTTAGTAGTACTCTATTAATGTTCCTTGGAGACCGGATACATAGTGTTGAATAATTTTATGAAATAAGAATCTTAGCGGAATGGTGTTATATTATTTAAGTTGATGATAAATAGGGAATTGGAATTTTAACATGATTGAGATGAGATTGAAATGAGATGTCAGGTTGTTAATGTATGATAAAGTTACATATAATCGCATTATGATGAAACGGGAAGCACGGAATAGAACCATGGGAAGGTATGATACGTGGAGTATATGTTAGGCTGGTGTAGGATACGGGGAGTTCTAACAGGTGTGAATTGAAAAGAGAAGGTATGAAATTAAGATATGAATTTGGTAATAATAGTTGGAACATCAAAGATTTGATTAAGGGTGCAATTTGGTAACAATTGTTTGATGACCTTTAACCTTCGTGGCGGCCGACTGGGGCGGGTCAGCATTCCTCGATTGTGAGATATTTTAGTCGTGGTGCTTTGGATATTGTTTGAGAGAGTAGAGTAGTTGGTTGTTGGGAGGTGTCAGTTGGAGTTATGCGTGACTTCAGGTGACTCAGTATAGGAACATGACCCTATAGTCGATGATTAAAATAGGTGACCCTCCTCCTTGCGTGATACGTGACGCTGTTAGCCTCATCAGTATAAGTGTAGTAAGATGTATTATCACTCTTTGCTATGTGCATTGTCGGTGTTGGCCTTATACTGCATAAGTGCAAAGTGAGATGACATCACTTTGCTATGTGCATCGGTCGGGCGCTGGCCTTATACTGCATAAGTGAAGTGAGATCTATTATCACTTTGCTATGCAGTATTGTCGGGCAAGTATCTTATACTTCGGTATAAGTGCAAAGTGAGACTATTATCACTTTGATATGTGCATTGTCGTGTTGGCCTTATACTTCTCGATATGGGCGGTGATCTATTTATCACTTTTGCCGCAGTATTGTTTGGGTGTTGGCCTTTATACTACGGTATAAGTGTAGTGTTTATCATTGGTCCATTCTCGCAGTAGACGGATTGAGCATATGCGCATTAGAGGTTGGTATAGTCATGGGGATATTAGAGATGATGGTTCTGGCTGACTAGAGTTATAGTCGTTTAATCGAGTCTCTGAGTTCTTAATCAAACTTTCTATTATATTCCATATGTTATGTCTGGAGACTTTCTTTGGAATTACGTCAGAGACCTCATTAGGTAATCTGGGATAGATATATATGTCTTATTCATATTTCACATGTTGTTAAATTTTCTATGGTGTTGTATGATCTCGCTTTATGACTTTTTATTGGTTATGAACGCCATAATGATTATACTAGATGTTGCCTGATGAAATTATGGCGAATTAGGTTTCGTTGATTATTTGATAATATGATCCCATTTTTCTTGGGATCCTAGGTTTGTATTAATCGTTATACATCCTTTAAGGTTAAAAGTTGAGCTAGTTAATGGTTGAGATAACTTTGAACGAGGGTATTAGGTTCAAAATTATAAACCGACGCTTATGCTAAATCTATAGATGATGTTGGATGATATTTTATATATAGTGGGAAGTTGATTCAACGTGTTAGTATATAAAGTTATGATCTAACCACTACGCTGATATCATTAGGTGAATAAGTTCCTAGTAGAGACTAAAATGAAGAATTTAGTGAGATAATTTCGTACTTAAGTTATCTTTTGATTTAAGATACGTTGTCAGCCAAGAGAGATAATATACGATTTGGAGGTTCTGGCATTAAACATTTAGATGTCAGGGGTGTATGACTATAATTGGGTAGCACGTTAAGGTGAACTAAAGATAAGTGGTTGAGCAAGTATGCTTGAGTTATGAGAGTAATGAGATATAGGTTTGAGTTGTTGTATGTTTGAGTTGTATATTATGTCGGAAATTGGAAGCTATACTCTAGGAAAGATAAAAAATAGAGAGATATCTCCCCGTGGGATTAAGGTAGACCGTGAGTGTTAAGTTGACGTGTGTGTGGTGTGGATTTGTCGGTGTTAATCGAAAGCCATTAAGAAAGATTTATCTTGTCGAGAGGAGCAGCAGCTATAACTCTTGAGGTGGATAGTCGTTAAATAGGTGCGTATTCACTATCCTTTTGCTCAGATGCGAGTGTGGTGCCACTCTCTCTTCTGTATTTGTATTCACTCGCCTTTTAGGCCGACTTCTTATTCTCTATGGGCGATGCTTATGCCTGTAAGGCTTTCGTCGCGAGATGACCCCAGATGTATTGGCCGAAAGAAGCCTGCACTGCCGATGTGGGCGACGGTGGCTCAAGACTCAACGTAATATACTTTTTATCTTTGGAGTTTTTGTTGTACTTTGGGTGGTATCAATTATTGGCTCTGCCTCGAAAGGCGCAAACCCAATAAGCCTTGGATGCTGTATTTATATTATTACTCTTCGCTTGTTGTAGTGTTGGATTAGTTCACCCAATGGATGAGTTGTATTATTTTATTATCACGCAAAGGAAGTCATCTTTATCAAGAGAGAGTATCCTTCGCGGTGACCTCGCTTGGTCTGTGCCGACTACCTGTCCTAACTCGTAAGGACCCACCGGGCGGATCGCTAAGACGTGGTGTGATTTGCCTGTGTTAATCGAAAGCTAATAAAGCTAAAAAGATTTATCTTGTCTATATATTGGCTATAAAAATATGAATCATTGAGGTGGATAGTCGTTAACAGGGGGGCATCTCAGAATCTAGTCCCAAGTTTGTATGAGTGTGTAGGGTTAACTTCTATGATATTTGTAACTCACCAGCCTTTTGTTTGAATTTCCTTATTTCCTGTGGCTGTCATGGGGATGACCTAGACTTAGATCTGTCGGCATGCTGTGAGGCGCAGGCTTCAAAGAATCTCGCTAACAAATACTTTATTTTATTTAGAGCTGCCGGTAATAATTATTGTCTCCCCAGCTGCAAAACAAGTTGTTGATGCTGTAATTTATATTACTATCTATTGTTATAAAATAACATGCAACTTATGGAATTGTGCCGGGTACATTTTATTATTGCCATTACGTTAAAACAGTCATTTATCGTTATCCATCGCTATGAATTTAATATTCAGTTGATGACTTGTCCCGAAGTCGTGGGGGCCTGGGGCTATTAAGTTGGCACCTTTAAAAAGTCAGAGCCTGTGGGGTCATGCTTTCGGCTCTTTGGTGAAGTGTGCCTGTGTTTCAGTCAGGCGCCGCTGCCAGTCAGTTTTCCAACCATGATCGTTGGAGACCACCACTAGAAGATTTTCATGACTCGCACAGGCCCACAGACTATTAATGAAGTCATTGTGTTCTCGTGTGGTGCCATGATTGAGATGTGGCTTATACTAAGAGAGACGCAAGTGGAACTAATTATGTTAACATGATTCTATGCCGGTTATGCTGCATGGCATTGAACTGGAATGATATATTTAGCATGATGAGTTTGCTATATACAACAAGATATTGAATGACATGTTACTTTATGTCATATCTAAGACATCTTGAAATATTATGGATACTTAAAGCCAAGTTGCTACTCAAAGTGTCTTAATAGTAGTATTTTACAAATGAGACCTTATAATGAGTAATTAAGGATGAATTGGTGATAAACAACATTTATATAATTTGAGGTGAACTGAATATCAACAGTCATAAGGTTACTAAAGTTAAATATCTACATTATAGAAACGAGTTTGACTGTTGGTGCAAGTTAGTATTAGCAACCGAGGTCGAAATTAAAGAGTTTTGAGTTCATCCAAGTACAAATGTCAGCGAGTGTTAAGGGAGCTGGTCTAGAAAATATTATCATCTCAGGATGTAAGCTCAGCCAAAACCTTGGAGACGAGATGCATTTAATATGGGTGGCTCATGAAATTCTGTACTTTTATAGATAGTCATAATTTAGAAGCATTAAAAAGTGGAAGGGATCTCCTGCATGTTGAATTTGAAGTTGTTGATGTTGGTACAATTGTGTGAACTTAAGGAAAAGTGCTAGTTATATGATTTTAAGAAAGATTTGCGTAAGATGTTGATTCCAAAAAACAATTAAGAATTGGTCTTGTATACTTGGAGTAATTGGGGTAAATAATACTACGTTGTCTGTCATGAATGAATTTTAGATAGAGAAGATAAATGAAGAATGAAAGTTTAATATCGTGAACATGTTAGATTTATGGGAATATTTAGTAATGAGTTGATAATGCAATGTAGTAGTAGTACCTGAAAGAGAATTACGTTGAATACTGAGCCTCAGAGGGGCAAATGAATGGCAATAGTGGAGAACAAAGCAAAAGGACTTATGGGAGTTAAAAACCCCAAGTGGAGCTTAGAATTGATAATGTTGATCAGGGTTGAAGGAGTTGAAGCTAAATAGTTTATTGGGGGTATTATGAGAATCACTAACAGGGCCTATAGATCAAATTAGGTACGTTATTACGCAAATTTGCATGTTGAATAAACCACAGATTGTGGAGATATAAAAGTCATAAGGACATAAATCAAATGTTAACGTAGTTGTGATCTGTGGATTGTTAATAAACGTGATAGTGAACTTATGCATGTAAGTCCTAATTTTCATATGAGGGGATTGACACACCTATGATATAAAGTGAGGTTAAATGTGGATGGACTCTAAACAAAGGTATTAATATTACTCAGATAATAAGAAGTACTGTATGGGAAAGCAATGCCACATGAAAGTATAAATTTTAGACAATTTTATAAGGTGGGTAGATCAGACAACTGCTTTGTACTAATATTACTTTAATAGTATATTGTGGGTGGATTATTTCGAGGAGAAATAAAATTTCCTCGTTGAATAGTTGAAAATACAAACGAATCGGTCGGGTTGGTAGTACATTTCTGCATTTAAATGTTAAATGAATGGAATGATATTATTTGGGGTGGTAATATAATCGAGGGTAGAATGTTAATGTTTAAGTTGAAGAACAGACAGGGTTAAAACCTAGGAAGCATCGAAGGCGACTGAAATCGATTCTGTCACTAAACACTATCAATAACCCTTAAGTCCATAAACCAACCCAAGGCCCAAAAACACCAAGCCCACTTCTCAAGCTCTTTCTTCTCTCAGCGCCAGACCGACGGCTTTTCTCTGAAATTTCTTTTCTTCATTTCTCCATTTCAAAAGATTTGGACCTCACTGGAGCTTCCCCGTTTACGCTTACAAAAAGCATCCGATCTTGTTGAATATTTTTGAGACGCCCAGCCACTTTCATGGACTTTATTTCGATTTTATTGCTCCAATCGATTCTTGGGTTCTAAACAATAGTTCTATTACGTATTCATGTGGAATTGACGCTTTAGGGTCATAGACTTTTGGAATTTTAATGACTGGGTTTTATGAGATATTATTTATATAATTATTGTTTAGCTGATTATAACATAAGAGTTGATGATAATCTATATTTGGGGTAGAAAGTGTCATATAGTTGAGTTGATTCTCGAAAGATACCTTGAAGAATTTTCAAATGTTGTTGAGAGTATAAATATGTTATTGGACCTTTATCAGGATTGTTTTTGGAGGTGGAAATTATGATTTATGTTGTTGAGGAATATATGTTGAAATTAGTTTATTAGATTTCGAGTAGTAAACAAGCTTGGATTCGAGGTTGTTAGAAATGGCCGATTAGCTAAAAAGTTTGATATATTGGGTTAATTGGAAATTACAAAATGCTGGTATTTAAAATAATTAACTATGGGATTTACCCGAATAGTTGAAATTCTGCCATTTTAATAGTTTCTCAAACAAGGCAGTAACTATACTTTAAGTGAAGCAATTGCAACTAAAATGGGTTGAAAAGTCGAAATTTAATTAAGATATGGGTTAAAATTGTTATGCAGTAGTAATTGTTATTTCGGTGTTTTGATTAGGACGCTGAACTGGGGAAAGCACCTGACTGATTAGATTTATCTCCTATCACTAACCAAAGCAGTATTTATTCAAGGGTGCTACTTTACGTAGTTACTATAAACTGTAGAACATGTCATTGTGGAAGATTGTGAGAATGCTACACATGTCATTAAAGTATGATTATGTGAGAATGATATACATGTCATTGTGGTATGAATATGTGTGATTCATTTGTCCGGTTTCATGATATGATCGTGTGGATTATATTTGCGGCATTGAAGATTTTCTTGCTGTAAGTAATAGCTTGAACTCTCAACTTACGCTTTTGTGTTCGTATCTGTCGTACTTTTATATTTTCTCGTGGGCCTTGTCGGCACTTCTATTTTCTCAGATTCTGCCGCATTGTGGCCTGTGGCCCCGTCGGCACTTCAGATTGGGCTCCTAAGCACCGATTCCACATTTACTAAAGATTACTGTGCTTTGTTATGGGCTGAGAATAGAGAAGAAGTTGTTCTGAGGTGTTGGCTGGAGTTATATGCTGACTGAGGTGACTTGAGCATTAGGATATGACCTGTAGTTGGGATGATTGTAAGCAAAGCACCTCCCTCCCTCCTTGCAGTGACATGATGACGTTGGCCTATACTTCTGTATGCATTGCTGGTGTTGGCCTTATACTCTCCCCGTGGAAGTAAGAGAGAGATCTATTATCACTTTGCTATGTGTATTGTCGGTGGCCGGCCTTATACTGCATAAGTAAGAGATCCTTATTACTTTGCTATGTGCATTGTTTCCGTGTTAGCCTATACTTTCCCTGCATAGATTCATCCTCTCGCAGTAGACAGAGTGAGCATAGTTATTGTGAGGAAGTTGGTATAGCGTGTGAGATACGAGAGATAGATGGGTTGATGACTAGAGTTATAGTCCCGTTGCCCTCGTGATTTTATTTCAAAGATGGGTTTTACTGAGACTTTGTATTATATCTTGACATATGTTTAAAAAGTCTCATGGTATAACTGCTTGCGAGACCTGCTTATTGGTTGGTGAAAAATTGTACCGATTATACTAGATGTTGCCTTGATGGAAATTATATCGAATTTGGTTTCAGCTTGATTATTGATAATATGATCCGATTTTTCTTTGTGGATCCTAGCTTAGTATTAATCGTTATACATCCTTTAAGGTGAAAAGTTGAGTTGGTTAATTGTTGAGAGGTCTGTCGAGGACATTAGGGTATAAAAAAATTATAAATCGACGCTCATGCTAATCTATAGATGACGTTGATATATTTTATATAGAGTAAAGTTGGATTCAAAACGTGTTAGTATAAGTTAAGGATCTAACCACGTTGATACCATTGAGGTGGATAAGTTCCAGAGACTAAAGGAATAATTTAAAAGCGGTAATGACTTAAGTATTCTAATTTGGCATACACGTTGCTCAGCTTGTATTAATATTAATGATAATGATTTGGAGGTCCCTGCACACATATTCTGGGATGTCAGTAGGAGGTGTATGACTATAATCGTATAAACTAAAGATGCTATGAGCCAGTATGCTTGAGTTATAAATGTTGAGATATATGTTTGAGTTGTTGTATGTTTGAGCGGTTTATTGTCGGGAAATTAGCTATACTGAAGAAACAGTAAACAAATAGAAAGATTCCCCTGTGATTTAGAAAACGTGAGTAAAGTTGTTAGAATGGTGTGATTGTCGTGGAAGAATCTAAAGCCACAAGGAAAGATTTATCTTGTCGAGAGGAGCATATAAAATATAACTATTGAGGCGGATAGTCGCGTTAAATAGGTAAGGCATTGAATTATCCTGTTTGTAAGGAGGCTAACTCTGATATTGTAATTCACTCAACTTTTTAGCTCAATTCATTTCCTATGGGCGTGTTTGCCTAGTTGTTGTTGATGACCGAGATGCATCGTGTCGAGCTACTGCTGCACCAAGGAGGTGGCTGTATAGAAGACCAAACATTCATACTTTTATTTTCTTTGAGTTTTTGTTGCACGTAGTTAATTATTGTCCTGCCAGTTGCTGTTGATGTTGTATTTATATTATTACTTTTCAGCTTGTTGTAGTGTTGGTTAGTGCAAATCCGATGGACCAGTTGTATTATTTTATTATCACGAAATGAACATTTTTATCTGTCCATCGTTGGTGACTCGATTATTCAGGTTGACGACGATCCCAACCTCGCAGCCACCAGAGGTCTATTTTGGGATTGTTTATTAAACTCTCATGTTCTTTTTAATAACTACTAGATTCATTTTATTAAAATATGTTAATTATATTCTATCTTATATATTTTTTAAAAATATGAATAGGTCATACCGTCATAGTTACATTTATTCTTTTTTATTCATATCAATCAGGATATAGGGAAATAATATTATATATAAAAATTACATCATATAAATTTCATGTAGTACATTATTTTATTTATGTATAACTTAATCAACATTTTTTGTTTCAAAGTTCTTATTTGAAAAATGTTGAGTAATACTCAATTACTAATGTATGGACGAGGTAAATATATATTAAGAAAATTTGAAGAATTTATTATTTTTAAATTTAAACTCAAATATTATTGAATATATAGTATAACTTTTAGTCAAAAAAATATTAAACCATAATACTTTCAGCCTACATTATTATATAAAATTATTTAGAGAACATGCTTGGATATCAAAAGATTAAGGGTCTCAAATGATTGCGTAAACAAACATCAGGATCAGATAAGGAAAGAATAAAATTGAGTAGAAAACACATGTAACCTTTGTCTTATATTCTTTGTTCCTAAAAAAAAAAAGATTTCATCTCATTTTTACCTTTTTATAGTTATACCTTTTTCGTCGAATGCTAAATATTTTTATTTATGTTGTATAATAATTGATGAAAAATATATCAATGAAAGAATGTGAAATGAATTTTTCATTAATATCATTTTCATAAAATATTATATAACACAAATAAAAATATTTAATATTAAACTTGAAAAGTGAAATTATCAAAAAGTTAAAAATGGATAATCTTTTAGGAATGAAGGAGTACTACTTACTTCCAACTTGATTGATATTTGATTCTATTTAATAATATTAAAAAAAATATTATATGTGGTATAGTAAGAAAGCATACGTTGAATAATAAGACTTCTTAGTCAATTCCGATACATTGAAGACAATAATAGTGTGAATCATCATTGTTTACAATACTTAGTATTGTATCCCTTCATCACAAGTTAGATGTCATGGAATTAATTCTATGAATCGATTAAGAAATTAATCAAGGAGAAGTTTTGAACAATAAAAACAAGCATACTATAATTATAATGAATAAATGAATATTTCATTAGAAACTTCTAAAGTAACATATATATACAGCACATTATTTTGGATGCATAGTAAGTTTAGATTTTAAATAATGAACTTTAAAGTTTGTTTGTAATTAAAGTATTTTAAAGAAAAGAAAGAAATCATATCCGAAGAACCAATGCATCCACATATGAGAAACACAATTTGCTATGCAAATAAACAAAAATGTTAATTAAATGGTAAGTATATTGTTTTGCATTATGAATCATCTGATCTTTCTTTAAACGCTAAGTTTTAACATCATGTCTTTATTGTTTATATTAGTTATTGAGAACTCATAGAGTACATTGTATTTGCACATAACATACTTTTCAAAAATATTTTTACAATTGATATGTACATAATTAAATTACAAGTTAGACATAAAATCATGTAAGAATACATAATCCATCATCAAGTAATGTACTGCTATTATAAATTTTATGATCCATTAGTCTTGTTGGATTTTATATATTAAAATAATAGCTAATTTATTATTTAAAACTAAATTTATAAAATACCAAAAGCCATCTAATTAAAATACCAAAATTCTTTATTCTACACCACCAGTAGTTTGCTATGACAGAGTGTATGTCCTTGTAGATGTGTATAGGTATAAGGAAATACTGCATAGCATAGGTGGGTATTGCTTGTAAACTCCAAGCAGTGAATAAAAGACCCTCTTTGAAAAAGGCTCTGATTTCTAGTCTAATTATCTTGTGCTTCAAGTACTCTTCCATGAGAGGTGAATGGCTTTAGAGCCGCCTAACTATGTAGGAGCCCCAGTACTTTTCATGGTAAATAGGCTTAATCCAAGACATAAGATTGAAATTAGGTGGTCCTTCATTAATTCTAAAATATAGAAGAAAAAATTATTGATAAAATATATGAATATTATATAAGCAATAACATTTAAAAACTGACTATTTGCTTCTAGTTCAAGGACAACACCCATTTTTGAGATTGAAGTAGTGGTGGATTCTCTGAACAAGTCACCTAGATATTCACTTGAAGATGAAACTATTTATCAATATATATAAAAGCAGGCCTATACTTTGGGAAAGAACTTTATTAAGGATGTACAAATTTTTCAACCTTGTTTAATTAGAGATAGTCATTATACTTTTAAGATGAAAAATGAAAACTAAATTAGATTTTACAATTAACTTATAAGTACTTAGTGCTTATAACAAAAGTCTCTTTAGATTCAAAAATTTCTATTCATGTAAGGAGTGTCAAATCACATTGCAACTAGATACCCGTATAAATATCGAAGGTAATCTCGTTATGTTAACTATATTTTGGACAAGTGAACACATTATCCTTCTGCAATAAGCTACACAACAAAAAGAAATTAAAAAAAAAAGTTTTCTTAAATGATGTAACAAGGAAGGAAAAACGACAAATAATATGGTTCAAATTGGGCTCTTTCTCTGTGAAACTTCAATATTTTACCCATATGAACTAACATTTCTTATTGTCTTTGGGTGGTCCTCGAACACTTTGGACCATCCCTTTAACTTATGATGAGAAGCTACTTCGGACATCCCCAAGATGTTTGAGATGGCTCTCGTGTCTCTTGTTTTACATTTGGACTAAAATCAATTGAAAATTTCTAGACACTCACCTTATGTCCAAACCAGTCTTCATATTGTTTTAGAATCTCTTTAAACTGCGTAGCCTCCTCCATAGACGCCTCCCCATGTAACAATGTATCATCCGCAAAAAATAAGTGAGAAAGGGATTCCAACATCGGCCCCAATCTAATACCCTTGATTATCCCTTTTAAACAAGCATCACGAATGAGAGCTATAAACCCCTTTGTAGATATAATGAAAAGATAAAGTGATAACGAGTTCCATTGCCTCAACCTCCTACCAAATTTAAAAACTCTGGCCTGATTCTCCATTTATAATTAATCCATGTTGATCCCACCCACTTCCAAACCTTGTAAGTATCAAGCAAGAACGAAAGGACCACTCGACTCTGTCATAGGCTTTGAGTATATCAAGCTTAATAGACATGTACCCCTTTTTTCCCTGTTTCTGATTCTTTATAAAATATGTACCTCAAAAGAAATTAAAACATTATCTGTATTTAGAGCCCAGTGTACAAACGCATCTTTGGATTAGATAACCGACGGTAATATTGTATTAAGCTCAGTGGAATATTTTAACACTTTAACAACCACCTTTGCAGCCACATTACATAAAGCTATGGGTCTAAATTGCAACTATATTAAAATCAGATCACTTTGGGAATAAGGAAATCAGTAAAGCTAAAGTCTCATTTGAGAAGACCCCTTCATTCACCCAATTTAGAACCATGTTGGGGTCAAACCTGCCCCAAATGAAATGAAAAAATAGTCAAGATTCCATCCGGTCCCCGTGACTTCGTTCCATGCATAGAGAAAAGACTCATTTGTCTCCATAGTAAAAATTCCGCGGCATGCACCATTCAAACCATGTCCTCAGAATGCCCTGTGAATAGTGCCTTACCATTCTGAGAGTCAACAGCTTTGCTCTCATAGGTACAAAACAACCAAATGGTGATCCATTTATTTACAAACAAGGCTCATTGTCATCCTACAAAGATGTAAATGGGTGTTCTGCTTGTTTTCTGTGAACCTGATAAGACATGGAATATGCAGTATTCCCTGCCGCTTCAATTGCCATTCTACCTTGGGTCTGCCAGGTGTCCAATATATATCATTTGCTTCCCTCAGATCCTATCAATTTCAGACCAACAATGGCTTAGGGCCTTAGAATGATTTTGTGATCGTCCCTTTACTGACCCATCCAAATCAACTTGCTTCTCTTCCATCTTGAGTTGAAAATTGCCCAACTCGACGCTTCTAATGTAATAATCCCAACCTATTGGCCGATGCCATTAAAACCAACTTCCCCGACTGGGCATCTTTCTAGCATTCAATGATTCCCTGCATCACATCTTACTACCTTCCAATTCAACTCGCTTCAAATCTAACCCTCGGTTTTACTAGAGTAGCTCTTGTGCTTGGGCATCCAATGAACGTTGGGATACATGTACAACTCAACCTCATGAACAAAATATCATTTTGCTAGCTGTAGCCTGATCGAGCCTCGGGTTTAGTACAAGTAAGTGAGCGAAATTAAAAAGCATCTAAGTAAAGAGGTAACCATTGCATCCGGCAAAATCCCACAGCTCCTAATTTCTTGGTTGAAATTATTCATTTGCCATTCTAGGTGAACAGAGACATGTTCACTAGCTTTGAGCAGCTCATTAAAATCTTCAATAAAAACCGTAGGCAATTTGAGAGAGGCCTGTCAAATGTGCCTCAAAAGTTCCCTATGAAAGCTTCTCGCCACCTCTTTCTACGATGTCCATAAATCCCACAAACTCATGAATTGGTCGAATCTTCTATAACTGCTTCAACATGATGTGGAGGAGCACTTCACCATAACATCCAGCCTTATCTCCAGTAAAGCTAATCCCCTCGCTTCCTTTCACTGATGTCCAAAAAGATTAAATAGTTTCACTTACTTACAATTCTTCCCATTCTTGTTAGTCAATTTGCTGAGAAAATCAAAACTAGGCTTTTTAGTAGAGTTCACTAACCCATGGAACGTGACCATCCGGGGCCTCTGCACTCGCAAATAAACCTTTTGAATCCAAACCCAACCTTTTCATCAGGTGGTGGGCGTACTGGACGCCCTGAGCATGGATGCATGGTTTGACTCAGATCAGAGTCTCGAATCTTAAACCACCGTCGTCTTGAAATTAAAAAGGCTAAGAGCCTCAAAGTATCCAACCCCATTGTTGTAGTAGCGGGTATCCTTGATTGGGGATCCCCAGCTGGCCCAATTAATTGTCCTCTTTTTCCATCAATCCATGTGCAACTTGATCCTCATCCCTGGAATTTTGCAATCTGTTGGGCGAGAAAATCGGATCTCGTGATTTCTCCGGCCTCCCTTCGTTTTCCTCCCGCCTGTGAACAACGATTTCTTCCCCATTGAATTTTGGCCGCATTCATTGATTCATCCACCAATTTGAACTCAATCCATGACTTTTCCAAGGGCGCCTTAATCCATAAACCATACACTACCAGTTAAAGATCTGAGCATTGTTTGATGAAATTACCCAATCTTCCGCAATGAAAACACATATTAGGTAGTCTTCAGGCGCTGTGTAACCCGACACCGCCTGCATCTACCTTGAAGCTCACAAGTCTCATAATGGAAAAGCATTGGCTAGCTTGCCTTCGTGCAAAAGAATTCCCCTGTTGGTCAATCCTAAGTTCAACCCTATCACAACTTGGAAAGCATTTCGTATCCAGCCACCCCAGTCGGGCCGCCTGAGCGTTGCTGCAAGGTAAGCGCTGGGCAAGGCAAGGTTAAGATCATCAACAACTCGCACACCGTAGTCACCAATCGATGGATGCAGACAAATATAAAAAAGACTTCATTTGACACTAATAATAATAATACACTTTGTCCATCGTGAAACTAACAAC
The DNA here is from genome assembly GCA_019722365.1 of Lithospermum erythrorhizon. Classification (NCBI taxonomy): domain Eukaryota; kingdom Viridiplantae; phylum Streptophyta; class Magnoliopsida; order Boraginales; family Boraginaceae; genus Lithospermum; species Lithospermum erythrorhizon. The sequence continues at coordinate 64,578 of JADFUC010000214.1, read as the reverse complement.
GATCACACAAAAAAACGTATCACCAACAAAACATACATCGACCTGAATAATACAACGATACAATACACACATAATTTCCACAATACATCATATTAGTAGTATGGTCACACACGACCCCTCAATATACAAGTCTGAAAGCTAGAAAACATAACAAGAGGAAAAGGACCGTTGATGATCTTTTATGCCACTAATCGCTCACCCACGATCTTTAATCCGCGTTCTCAACGGCAGCCTCCTCAAGAACCTCGGGATCATCAACTCCTGAACCATAGGCATCACACGCCCGCCTATAGAGAATAGGAGGCGCTGCGGTTTTTGCTTAGTGAATACAAATACCATGAATGGTATCCAACCACATACAATCATAATTATATATAAAAGCATATGTATAACATTAAAGAGACTACTCAAGAACCACTACTCTCAAATTAATCAATAACCTCTTATTAATATTACTATCAGATCAATGAAACACTCCACATGTATTTTCATAACCATCAACATCGCACGATCAACTAATCATTCAAATAAACATCACAAACAATAAAGGTTAGTCCAGCAAATTGTACAACATCAACACCTCTATCCACACATCCACTCCCCCAATCACATCTCCACCAATATACACACATCACCCACACACATATATACATCATAATCCTCCCGACCGAGCTACTCCTTGACTCAATATGCATATCACACCAAACCTCCCGACCGCCTGCTCATAATATGCATATCACTAAACCTCCCGGTCGAGGTTAATCACACAATGTATATATACACACTTCTATTCCACCCAAAACCAACCCGCAAAAAAGATACACACCAACCACATAACGCATACCAACCACACGCAACACAATCACATACACCAAACGTGTATAATCACAACAACTACCAATCTCATAACATCAGCCTCTAATAACAACAATCTCATAACATCAACTTTCATAATAACAATAATCTCATAACATCAATATACACATTCAATATAGTCACATAACAAACACATAATCGAATATATAATCATAGTATATATGAAAGGTTCCCATCGTGAGACATTGCTGCCATTGTCATGTAGTCACCTTCAGCAAAGTAACTATAACATCTCTAGGTAGTCCACGGTTAGGTCCGCCTCAACTCTCGGGCTCCAAAGAAATTACACGCATATATTATCTGCTGCATAACTCCCCAGTATCTATTAAATCTTGAATATTATTATTCCACATCTCATAATTCAAAAATGAATGATCAAACTAAATCAAGTTTTTAACTATCCAATCAACAAAATTTTAGTCATCGACTTAACAATTTAGGTGGAGATCATACTGCTTAAAACGATCAACAAAAACGACACAAATTCAACCATTCCAACCTTCCATATTTTCACTATCACCCTTACCCCAACAATATTATTTTAGATACTTTAATCAACTAACAATCGATTTTCTCAAACTAATTCACCTATTATTAACAACCTTTTATTTCAAAAATCCAAATACTATTCAATCTCTACTCCCCAAATCAAATCCAACATAATCTCTTATAACCACTTTAAAATCACAACCTATACTCCAAAACAACTATATTAAACTCCAACAACACACTTTTACAAATTCCACATTTTTCCTCAAAAAGTCAACAAAAGTCAACATAACATATTCAACAATTTCAAACCCAAGAATCGATCATTATCACTTCTTATCACATAATCCAAACTTAGATGATAACTCTATACCATTTTAAAGCCTCAAAACTCGAAGTCAACCAAAGTCAAACTAAAAGTCAACATCTCAAATTCATGAAAATACCCAAAAAGATTCCAACTTTAACTTCAAAAAATAACCATACATTTCAATTTATAGAAACAAATCCACAAATTTTTCCTTGAGTTTGGGCTAAACAATTGATGAGAGAAATGGAAGAAAATTCAGAGTGAGTGGGGGAGAAGGAATTCAGCCCCTTCTATGGGGGAAAAAGGAGAGCGATCTTTATTTTAGATGATAAGGAAAGATGATAAGGACGATAAGATATTTAAATAATGGCTTAAGTCCCGCTTAATGAGAATACTCAGTCTCCTGTGATATCGATTTTATTCCGAAATTATTTATACTATCTCCGGGTCCCACCACCAACCGATATATGAAACACAATTCAATCGCTTAGGCGTAACGGGTTATTTCAACTTACCTATTACTATATAAAATTTCGTCTCGAAATTCATCAAGATCCGATTATCTTATCATCCTGAATTTGCCTTTCAATACAAGTTTTATTACCGAATATTATGACATCTTATCACCCAATCAAATTCTCACAATATAGTACTTGTCCTCATAGTTCACATAATACCTGGTAAATACATTCACAATATACCACCACTCAAAATATATAATCCAATCATATCATAACAGTTGTTTTATATTAATCACGCCAGTTTTTTTTTCATAACGACCATGTCACCTCAACCGCCTATTCCAGGCACCATATCATCATATAATATCTTATATCACATCAACGACCACCAACTCCTATTTTATCATATTACCAATATCGGTCATATCCACTCATAATTCGTGTCATCATATCACCTCGTTATTGACTATTAGATTCATTCATATGGAGGTTAGTTCCCTTATCAAACCTAGTTCATCAAATTTTTCATTACTGATTATCGTGGATATCCAAACATAAAATACCCAAAGTTTCCAGCATACAACTAGTTTATAATACATCACCAATAACCCCACCATTTCGCAATGCTCCCACATATATACCTTTAAAACGCCACCATAGTATAGTCTTATCTACCTTAACAAATCTATTCCACATATAAATCTTACTCATATTACATCACACTCACAATACATTATCATCACACACCTCTTATATATTCATTTACCATTCACATACAATCATGAAGCTATCCTTATGTCAACTTCACCATAGCGGATATACCTTAGGTTCACTATTAACATCATACATTTCCAGTCTTACTGCGATTTATCAACATCAAATTTCCTACATCCTAATACCCATAACATGCATATATATATTAGCCATGCTACAACGTCCACCAGTCATTCATACCACTTACTTGGTAACTCCTTATCATTACAACTTATTACTAGCTCCAATAGCCATCAATATCCCCTTTCCGCATAATCTCACTCCTAGTGTCTCAGTTTCTACTTGAGTTGAAAATTTCAAATTTACTATATCCCTCTTCACATTCATTAATCGTGGTTCTAAACTTTATACAAGCGATTAACGTCAACGTGTTTATCCGTAATAGTTAGACATTAGTACCGATCACTTTCTCGTGATTTCTTAGTCTGTATCTTCCGCATAGTACTTCATGGATCCTCATTCCTGTTCACTTGGTTATATTATAGGATTCACCCAATGTTACTTCTTCACTAATTTAACATACCTCAAAGTTATTTCCAATTGCAGTCATATCAAATTTCATCCTTCCCACGTAGTTCTTCATCACTCATCAGAATCATTTTTCCTTTCCTTCCGTCTCATTTCAACATATTAGAATTCAACATTTCTTCAATAGTCTAGATGAAAGCCATATCCCAACATCGTGTTTGAAATTATTATTACTATGAGCAACCTCCTTCCTAGTTAGAAATTATATCCTCTTAACTCATGTCTTACATCAATCCGCTCTTATACCCCACATAATAGCCAATCACTTCTTCCATTGAGGTTTATACTAGATGTAACACATAGCATTTCTTCCCTTATTTATCCTTTGCACCATGAATTACACCGTTGTATTCAATTGAGGTCCGACCTCGCTTACTCATTAATAACTCTTTCAAAATCAAAGCCTTGCCACGATCTTGACTCATGTCACCATGACCATTATGATTCATGAAATCTTATGATTTACTCAACATAAATTTGCACCACACTTCGCATTATGATTCAACCTTATAGGAAAAATTTGTAAACCTATTCATACTAATTCAATTATCATCTTTGTTAAGCATCTCTCTAAATCCACCAACCAAAATCATAAGTATGAATCTCAGTACTCCTAGAGTTATGGGTCAACAACATGCCTCTCATGGTACCAATTCTTTCAATCACAATACACCCCAAAAACTACTAAGTACCACATTATACAATCATGAAGAGCTTATTCCCATAATTATGCTCCTAACTTTATTGGTGCAACATGATATTCTACACGAGCACCTCCTTTGGGATTTGTCAACCTTTATCTACACTCAGAGCTATATATTTCTAATCCTTAGAAATAACATTAACACATCACCATCATACTTCTCTTACTAATAAGAACCCAAGATTCATTAATATTCACGCTTAATTCTACTATTCTTTTACTGGTAGTTCAACTTCCTCCGAAATGCAGCCGGGTAATTCAAATCTTATAATTTACGCAGGATTCCAATGCATAACATCATAGGATCACGTCTAAAATATTTAAACACATCATTTGTATCTATTAACTTCAACTCGTCATCGAAAATTTGCTCTCAACCTTTCAATTGGAATGCAATAAGTTATCACTTGCCCAGAAACAATATAATATCCAAACACCTTACTCCTCTTATCACCCTGAAGGTCATAGTCATCTATTCCTGACGAATAAATCAAATCCGAGCCTTTAATTCATTATATATAATTGCATACAATATTCAAGTCTCCCAAGAAATTATCATTCCCTTTCATATCTTTTCCCTGACTGCTCGAGCAACTAAATTGCATCCTTAATTAAGTCTTTAATATACCCACCATTTTCACCGAATTTATATCATAACTTCATACTTTCTCCTTTCAACTCATACCTATTATAACCCCACATATCATACATCAAGATAACAGAATATACTTTCACCTGTTATTCGCACTCTCACGCTTTTATTATAATACCATTATACACAACTTTATCATACATTGACATCAGCTGTACCTTGCTTTCAACTCCAACCCCAATCTAAGTTCCAAATTCAATAATTTTGGCTTACCAAATTTTTAAATGGTGTCTATTTCTATCCAACTAACATTCTTATCTCATAAAATTAATCAACAATATATATCCAGGTCTTGAAGTTTTATTGCCTAGGAAAGAGAATGGTTTCAGACCCGACTTGTTACATAACACACTTTCTTTTGAGACAACATAGTCTCATCATCTTATTATGTCATTTCACGTAGGTCACACTTTCATTTCATCCGTAATTTCTCCAAAGTCCCACCAATTGGTATATATCAACTAATTTCTTCCTTGAAACAAATTTCCTTCCTCGATTCTACTACACCAATCGCATCGATTTCCCATTTCACTTAATTTGTTTATTTATTCATACAACCAAACATCTTTCTTCCTTTCCGGCCTCGGAATTTCCATCATCATTCCATCTCTAATATACCTCAAGGAACACTCCAACAACTTAGTTAAAATAACATTCGCTGAAAAGTTTCCATTTCAACTTATCCTTAATCTCCTTAGTATCCGTCGAGATGGAATTTCCAATCTCAACCTATTACGACACTTACATATTCTCTTCTTGCCTCTTATATTCATACTCCACATCGGACAACAAGATTCATTTTATTTTACGCTCACAAGTGGTCCATCCTCAGACACAACTATAGATTAATTTCTCCTCTACCCCAAACATTGGGTCCAACTATCATAATTATCACGAACACTCTTCCACCAATTATTTCAAAAAGTACAAGATTTAACTTCACGGCGATCTAAGTAGTTAGAATCTATATGAATCTATTCGTGATAAACACCAATTCATACATCCCTGATCCTCAAACAATGGTATTAATCTAAACACAAAATATAACGTATTTAATACTCTAGAATCCTTATCAATGGGTTAATGAACCCAAATCCTCACGATCAACCTCGCGTGAAAGCCCCTTCAAAATCCTCTCCAAAGCTCGTTCAACACCGAAATGATGTCCTCTAGATTGCACACACCAAGAGGGAAACGAACCGAGTACTTGAACTTGCTAGAGTTTGAAGATGAAATGAGAATTGGAAGAGAAAAACTCTTCCAATTCACTAAGGAGGGGGGCGGCTATTTGGAGGGGGTGGAGGTTTTTTATGATTCTATTTCATGAAAAACCTAATCCCCTCTTTAAATACCAAGTCCCAAATTCATCTACAACCTGCTAAGAAATCGCTTAATCCTCGTTAACTTAATTAGACCGTTATGAGCTTCTAATTAAATAATGAGTTACTAGTGAGTTGTTCTATTTTAATTAACTTAACAAGTCAATTAAAATACTAACGAATCACTATCGAATAACTTATCAAGTTATTCATCAATTTCAATTGCTTAATCATTAAACTCAGTAGTTTAACCAATTGATAATTCATCAAATATATATTTGACAATATATAAATATTGAGAAATACATTTCTCAATATACAAGTCTCATTTAATTTCATTCATGAAATATTATTCTGAATATCACATGTGTGTGACCTCTAGGCTCGATAATAGTAAGTTGTATAATAATAATAATTGACCAATTACTATTATTATAACGACACGAGTAAGATCTAGCACCATAACTCTTTTAATTATCATGAGAACCCAAACTAGTAATATATAATTACTAAGGTGAACACTAAGTTCCAGTAATCACATTTAACCAACCCGATAAATGAATTGATACACAATTGTCGCAACGGGCATAATAAAAGGGAATCAATTCTCATTGATTTCCAACACTGTGATCAACAATCTTACACCACAATCACCAGATTACCCTTAACACTCTTAGATTTACATAAATACCTCAACCACTTAACAACTCCGAATCCAACATTATAGATTCCTTCCCAACATCTTTGACATCTCTTTTCTCTCCAACCAAATTCCAACAAATCTACCCATATCTTAACATCTCATTTCCACACGTTTCGGCCTTGAGTTCACATCCTTGATAACAACCGTTATCCAGAGTAAAAGACAGAATCTACTCAACTTCAATGGAAACCGCTATCCAGATAGTATCATCAATGACAACACGTAAGGCTCTTCATAATCCAACTCTGCTACTCATCAGTTACTAACCGCTCAATCCTTATGTCGTACCACAATAACGAATGTAACACTAGATTAACACACAAATTATTATTGGGGCTACACCACATGGACCTCCTTCCATGACCCGCTACTTGACCTTCTCGTCTGGGAAAAACACTTGCAGAATTGGACCCCTTACCCTGGATACCCATATACCTTTGTAGTTCCATGCCCTTAACATGGTCAGATTCAACCGTTGAGTACTTATGAATGTGCTCCGATGAGAGTGCACCTTCATATAAATACTAGATTCACACTCCGCTAATCCGACAACCAAATCCTCCTCCACCGGCGTAGCCTCCTCCTCCGTTAACCTGCATCCCAATAGTTCCATGATTATTTCGGCGTCCATCGCTAGTTGGGAGAAGTAAAGCATAATTCTTAATGTAACAGAGATTGAATTTTGAGAGAATAATCTAGGGTTTAGTCTAAGAGAATTTTCTACGGTTTAGTTTAGAGAGAAAAGTTTTTCAGTCATTTGATAATCCATTTTTATTTTGGATATTTTACCTATAAACATAGTTGTACACATAGCCCGGCCTAGGGGTCGAAATCCGGTTGGGTAAATTGAATTATTTTTTTTTATACCAAAAACATAACGTAAAATTAGTTTAACAGAAGATTACATCAATGAGAAAGTATTCATTAGTTTACACATACTATGAAAAGCATTTTCATCCTATTAATGTACATTAGATAAAAATGAAAACCACCCAACATAGAAACTATCCGAAACCATAACAAAACAATGTCCATATTAGCAACACAATTAGCTATATGGAAATTTTAGTCAAAGTTGTTCAACAACGATACATAGCTAATTTTAGTCAACAATAAAATAATAAATTCAAGAATAATAATAAAATAATAAAATTGTGAAATTAAACTCAAATCAAATTAAAGGTGAAATTATTATGAATTACGATTATGTAATAAAATATTTGGTTTTTCTGTAATATTGAGTACAAATTGGGGAAAATAAGGAATGGTGAAGTGAAGGCCTTACGAGACGGAGGAGTGGAGCCGCGGAGGTGGATGCTGGTTGCCGGATTTTGAGAAGAGAGAAATCGTGTGAGAAGAATCATAGAATGGTCAAAATTGAAAAAAGAAGATTGAAGAGGAAAATAGAATGATCAAAATTGAAAAGGAAGTTTTAAGAAGAAAATGATAAAAACAAGTGTGATAAATAGATTCAAACCCTCACCAAACTATCTATTAGGTTAGGTTACAATCAATTGTGAAACACTCCACTTTGTTAATTCACAATTTTAAAATCCAAAATTCTGGTGTGGTATAATTACACCAGTATGATGTGCATGGATCCGCCTATGGTTGTACAAGTCATTTTCTAATTATATCATATCATTCAGCCAGACCACTTATTCAAACATTGACATATTATAATTTATAAATTGAGTAATAATATACTTCATCCATCCACGTGTTAGTTTAAACTTCGAAAGATGATTGTTAAGGTTTTATGTTGGAATATTCTTTTTCTAATTGAATTCTATCGTTTGTGAAAATTGTTGACATATTCATACACAAATGTGACAAGGATTGGGAAAAAAACTGAAGGACGTGAAGATTTTGGCAACATCACCAACACCCACCATTTGAACCATATATTTACCTCTGAAAGATGTGGAATACTGCATTATATAGACCTCCATATATATTATATATCTCTTTCCATCTGAAGCAACCATGCGGCAATTCAAGGTACATGCATTGTATGTAAACTGGAATGTCTCAATTGCAATGTCTATTTGGGTGTAAATAGTTAAACGGAGGTATGAATATTTAAGGGGTAGATAAAGACATTAATATATTTTTTAGGGAAACAATTAAAACTTTCAAGGTATAGGGGGGTCTAAAATTTTGACGATCTGTTGTAGCTCAAATGTACCATTGGATGTTGTTAAGGCTTCACCTGGTGAATGATGGGTTTGGAGTTATGGGGTGAAATTTGAACAAATAATGATGAATGCCTAAATCAATCAATGAATTTAAATGGGTCGTTCAAATTTACCAAAACTACACCTACAAAATTTATTGGTTTCTTTATATGATTGGATTCTTTAACTCGCTTTAGCAAATTTTTTGTTTGCTATAATTCTTCCTAGATTGAATTGGAAATGTCAAATATGTAGTCTTTCGTTTATTATATTTAGTTTTCCGTTTCATTGATTGGAGCTCTTGATGTCGTACCAAAAGAACATGATTGCTGAATATTCAGTTCGTATTTTGCCTGCTTATTTCTTGATTAGTTGCAGAATGTAAGCATTTGTTTTATGATGTGGTTACCGCATCTCTATGAATTTCAGATTGATAAATGACTAAAATCATATTCTTATGAAAAATAAAACAATAATTGCATTGTTATTTTTTCAATTTGACTCATGGTTTTGGTTTTGTTTTATGTAGTTATTTTAGGATGTTTGAGGGAAAACTCCGGAATATAGAAAGTTGAGTTTTGCACCCGATTTTTTCCTGAAGCTGGTGGAGATGTTAACCCATCTCGTTTCAATTCTCAGTCGACTGCCTAGCAGCTTTATGCGCAAGATACGCCTTGATCCCACAACTTACAACCCAGTTGTGTTGAAACAGACTGTGTGGGAAAAACAATTTGAATACATTATTGGGGAATTTAGTCCATCAAAATATTATATATATTAGTTGGAATAATAAGTTGCTTAATTATTAATATGGAGATTAAGGAGAACATACTGATGCAGAAGTACAAAGTTGGGAAATTATTAGGACGAGGTACCTTTGCTAAAGTGTACCATGCTAGAAGTCTGAAAACTGGGCAGAATGTGGCAATCAAGGTTATCAACAAAAGCAAGGTTCAGAAAGTCGGGCTCATTGATCAGACCAAACGAGAGATATCTGCTATGGGGCTCGTAAAACACCAAAATGTTGTTCAGCTATATGAAGTTATGGCTACCAAAGCAAAAATTTACTGCGTCATGGAATATGCTAAAGGTGGAGAACTTTTCTATAAGGTTGCCAAGGGAAGGCTTGAGGAGGATGTTGCCAGGAGGTACTTTCAACAACTAATCAAAGCTATTGATTTTTTCCATAGCAGGGGTATTTACCACCGTGATTTGAAACCAGAAAACCTGCTACTAGATGAGTCCGGAATCCTAAAGGTATCAGATTTTGGGTTGAGTGCATTGACTGAATCTGTTGGTGAAGACGGGTTATTGCACACCACTTGTGGGACACCATCTTATGTTGCTCCTGAAGTGGTAAGTAGGAAAGGTTACGATGGGGTAAAATCTGATATATGGTCTTGTGGGGTGATCTTATTTGTTATGCTCTCAGGCCAGCTTCCATTCCATGATTCAAATCTTATGGAGTTGTATAGGAAGATAAGCAGGGCCGATTATAAATGTCCTAGTTGGTTTTCAGCAGAAGTACGGATGTTGCTTTGCAGGATGCTCGATCCAAATCCATACACTAGAATTTCCACTGCTAAAATCATGGAAAATCCATGGTTCAAGAAAGGGTTTGATTTCATGCCTGCACCTCTCGAGGTTGAAGGTAGACCGTCGATCAGTCTAAATAAAGAGTCTACTGTATTCACTGCTGATGAAAAGCTTGGGCAGAGAAAGCCTGTCAATTTAAACGCATTTGATATAATTTCGCTCTCAAGTGGAATCGACTTGTCTGGGTTATTTGTAAGCAAAGACCAAAAAGATGAAGCTAAATTTACAGCTGCAAGATCTGCAAAGGCAATCATATCCAAACTCGAAGATATTGCTCGAAAATTGAAGCTCAAAGTTAGAAAGAAAGACGATGCATTGCTCAAATTGGAGGAGGTGGCACCTGGAAAAGTCGGAACTGTGTCCATGGAAGCAGAACTCTTTGAAATCACTTCATCTTTTTATTTGGTAGAACTGAGGAAGTCTGGTGGTGAAACTCTGGAATACCAAAAGATGTTGAGAGAGGATATTAGACCAGCTCTGAAAGAAATAGTTTGGGCTTGGCAAGGGGAGTAGCAGCAACAATGGCATATCGGCTAAGTAGTCATTACACACTTGGTTACACATGATGTTGTGATAGTTCGAAGGTTGAGGCATTATTGTTGATATTGTGTTTTAGTGTACATAATGATATCGATTTCGTGTCCAAAGGTTCAGTTTATGTCTATCTATAATCACAATAATATATCACACATGATCTTACATATGAGAGATCAGAGATATATGATTGTAATTTTTCGTTTTCGCTCTATGCATGATATTCAGCGAATGGGGGTTTTCTTCGTCATTTGAATGCTTTCACCAATTTCTGTAATGTATGCTTCAAATTTCAGAATATTTATATACCTCACTATTTTTTGATTAGCTGCTTATGTTATCGATAGTACGTTCAACTCAGACATCCAGTAGAGTTATCTGATAATTGTTTAGATATAAATGATTTCACTCTGTTATAGTATGTAGCATCACTAATCAATAGGTAACAAGTTAAAAAATGTGGAAAACAAGTTAAGAAATGTTTATGGTTCAATTAGAGACTGCCATTCAACCTGAAAAGCAAGTTTGGTAATGATCTTGCTGGGGTTAATAATGAGCAAAACGGATGCTTTATGGTGAAGTTCCTTTGTTGATTCTATTTCATGTTAGGTGAGTTCCAGGCCTGATGTAAAAGCATGTTTGGTATTGATAACTTCTTTTCAGGATCGTCTTTATAAATAACCGGTTTGTACCTAGATAGAGAATGAGGTTCATTTTATTAAAATTATTAATAATTTCTTTTTCAATTATTATGAAAAATAAGTTACAAGTTACTTTATAAATAATCAGTTTTATTCAATAGATTATAGATAGATCACTTCTAATTCATTCTTCCTCCTAATATAGTAAGTAACAAAATTTGACAATATTTACTATATTTTCATATTTTATAAATATTTTTTGATTTAAATAATTAATAAAAATATTACTCCCTCCGTTTCATAATAAATGATTGTTTAGGAAAAATATACATTTTCGTAATAGTTGATTGTTTACAATCTCAATATAGTTTTTTACAGTTTCAATATAGTTTTTTACATTTTCAATGTAGCTTTTTACAATTCTAATGTAGCTTTTCACAATCCTTTTATAAAACACTTGTAATCTAAACAAAGGGAGTATATTTTTAAAACAAAAATACTTATATCAAAATAAAACAAAAATGATTAAATCTAATAATTTACAATGATTACATTATACAAAGGTGAATTAAAATATTAAAATGTCTTACCTCATTATCATATTTTTTTTTTTATCAAATACTAATTTTTATGATAAATTTTTCGATGGGTATTATTTATCAAAAAATGAATGAAAAATATTGGATCAAAAAAAGTATTGATGTGCTTCAGGATTAGTATTATTCCTATGGATGTGAGACTTTTATTCAAAATAAAAATTGAGAGGAAAATAAAACCTGAAAATTCAGAATCAATGAGATTCAAAATCCAAACATAAAGAAACATGATCTGCTGAAATAATACTCCGTATAAAGTATTTTCATCCCATGAAATATTCAAAATAGGAGATAGTCTAAAGTACATTTAATGACAAATTGACAATAAAGACTTGACAAACCCGAAATAATGAGACCACACTACATATTTTGGATAATGGTATGTCAAAAAACGTCACATACATGACATAATAGATAAAATGCGACGTTTATGTGACAAACTTAAAACGTCATCTATCGTGCCAATACATTTAAAAATCATAACGCTACGTACATGTCGTGCTGTAACTAGTAAGATATTTATTTATATGACATTAGTAAACGCCTTATCGGCCCCCGATCAACCCGACTATAACTATCATAGAAACGTGGCAATTTGACCTAAAGCCCCCGATATTGAAACGCCACTATGAATGTAAAAATTTAATGAAACATACTTTAATTAAGGAAATATACTTAATATCACAAATTCTCCGGTATACATAGACTGACTTGCCCAACTATACTTATTTACAATTGTCTTTCATTTATTTAATTAATAAATATTTTTGTCAAATTTTAATTTCATATTCAAATTACAATCATATTTAATTATTTATGACTTATTGACTCTATGAAATATTTAAATTTTCAATATTTTTTATTCTATTTTTATTTTGTTATTTTCTTTTTCATTTCATGTATTGAAGTATTCATATTTTTTTTTTGTAAATTTTGGTTATTACTAATCATTGCATTAATACAAAAGTACATTAGTTCTTATTTAGTTTTTTTCATTATCATACTTGATAAAAAATATTTATTTTAACTTAAAAGGTACAACCAAAACATGTAATAAATGATTCATTATTAATTGAATGTTATAGGTATCATACTTAGTTTTTCATTACCATCCTTGACTAAATATCAGAATATAACCAAAACATGCAAAAAAAAAAAGGTTACTTATTGTTAATTTAATTATATATGTCATATTTAGTTTTTGAAATAACATGTTCGTATAAGTACTATTTTAGTAGTATTCTCGTTTAGTGGAGGTCAGGTGGTGGAATTGAAAATTTTGAAGTTCGAGTAGAAAGAAATATCGGTCAGAAGATAATATAAATTCGAAAGTGGATAGAAATAAAACACCACACCAAACATGACCTAACACCTACTCTATATATATATATATATATATACCCCTTTACCCCAAAAAGAAAAGTCAAGAAAGGAAAAAATTCATCTCCTCCCCTCTCCTCTCATCGTCTCCGCCATTTCCTCCCTCTACCCCAAATTTTTTTTCGATTCTTAAGTGAAAACAAGCTCAAGTTCATCTCCCAATAATTCTAATCATTTTAAGGTATGAATCGTTTCTTGATTCTAACTATTTTTGAAGGTTTAAACACATCTCGATATCCCCACCTGGAAATAAGATCCGAAACTATTATCCGGATAGCCTGCATCGGCTTCAAAGCGATAGAGTCCTCGACTAAGCGTGTGGTCCAATTTATGGTTCCAAATATTGATACTCTCGCCATTTCCTACTTTCCAATTGATGTTTTTGTATATCATGTCTTTAACAAAGGATCATAGTTGTCCGTGTGAAACTTGACTCGTGGCCTAATCGAGCCGACTGTGGCGCTTTCAAGAAAATATTGAAAGCTCAGATAAACGAGCTAAGTGGACTCGGTGGTTAAGTAAGATCCTCCACACCCGCTTGCTAAGTGTAGCTCGTCAAGGTCTCAGAAGCACTACCCTCCTTCTTTGATTTATATAGTCAGCTCCAATCGCCTAGCGATACTTTCCTTTATTAGAATCATACCCCCTCCACAACTTTGACAAGATATAATTTATTTCATTGCAACATTGTATAGACAAAAGGAAGCATTGCATTGCATATGTGGGAATAACTTGTAACACTGATTTATTGAAAACATCACTCCCCACTTTAGATAAAAGCCTAGGTTTCCAATCTGCTACTTTGCACTTCACTCTATCAACAATAGAGGAGAAAATTTATTTCTTAGAAATTCCAATGGTAGTTGGGAAGCTTCAGGTAGTACTATAAAGAGGGTGTTTGTGCACGCCTTAATACTCCAAATCGCAAATTAGTGTTTCATCCACATTCAACCGACCGATGACTCGACGAACACTTCTAAGTTTGCCAGGCCAAGACTCATACGTCTGCAAAATAGTCTTGAAAAGTTCTCGCTCGCTTATTTCAGTACGACAAATTATATGTCATCAACAAACACGATATCTCAAGTATTTCGTCCATAGTACGCCCCTTGGAAATACGTTCCAGTTCTCCTCTTCAACATGCAGCCTTTAATAAATATATAAATCCTTCAGTGCAAATGATAAAAGATAAGCTGCTGACCCTGCTCAAACCTCTCCTTGGTCTTAAGAAACCAGTTTGTTCCCGATTCACCATAACCGAGTATCTAACAGATTCAACATACTCCATTATTAAGTGGATCCATTTATCACTGAACTTCAATTGATAGAGCATTACTTAGAGGAAACTGCATTCAATTCTATCATAAGCTTTAAGCTTATTCAACTTGATAGACATGAACCGAATACTCATTTTTTTTATGCTTGATTTAAATAGCTGCCTCTTATACACAAGAAGTACATTATCAGTGATGACTCGGTTTGACACAAAAGCACTTTGAGACTCTGAGATAATCGACGGCAAAATAGTCTTTAATCTTCAATTCAAAGATCTTGATATCACCTTTCACCACCGTGACGCATAAAGCAATAAAGTCTATATTGAGTCATATTGATGGGTTATTCAACTTTTGGGACCAAAGTAATAAGAGTGAAGTTGAACTTTCTAAGAAAAAATCAAGAATTTAGAAAGTTCAAAGTCATCTTACCCAAATCCGAACCCCCAATTTCCCAAAAATCAGAAAAGAATTTCATAGGCATACCATCTGGCCCAAGCGTTTTGCTTCCCTTCATAGATACTAGGCAGCCTGACTTCTCGCTAAGTTAAATTCTTCTCCACCCGACCAATTGTCTATTATTGAAATGTTAGGAGACTAAATCTCCTAACTGAAGAGAATTCTGGAAGTCGGTCTCCCGATGAATAAACTTTGGTAGAAATCACCGGCTGTGACTTTGAACGTCAGCCAATCTCTAAGCTTGGCATCATCCCGCTTTGCAAGGTCATGGATGAGATTGGATTTTTCTCTTTGAGCCAAAATTGCATGAAAAATGCATATTCCTATCACTTTTAACCCTCCACTCGACATTGGATTTCTATCTCCATTAAATAACATTTGCCTCCATCAATCGATCTATATCTTCGGGGTAGGTCGCCGCTTGTTTTTCGATCGGGCCGATAGCTCGCTTGCAGTGTCCAGCCGTGTTGTTTATTATCAATCCTTGTCCTAACATCCCCCAACACATTCCGTTTCCATTTCAAAATCCCTAATCTATTGTTTTGGGATGCCACTAAACAACTATCATTCCGCATCAATTTTACAATTGTGAGTCCTCCACACTTTACGAACCACCTCTCTGGCTGCCTTCATAAATACACCAACTTTCCTTAAACCGAAACCTATGTTTCACGTTGAAAAAGTGTAACCATACCTAACTCAAAGACCAGTTGTGAGAGCTACTGTTAAGAGCACTTGTACTGACTCACGTAACACCGTGTAAAAAGTATAAAGTGTAAGAATATAAATAACACAAGTGGACGTAACCCAGCCTCGCCAACGAAGACCTAGGCTCTGGGAGGCAACCCAAGATTCCACTATAATATGAGACGTACAAACAAGGACTTATACGAATGCTCCACATTCTTCTACGCCCCCATTCTACCCTATTCGTAAATGCCTCGTGCCCCCCTGACTTCAAGACACCTATCATTCACGTCACACTACTCTAAGTACGTGACAAATTCATGCCGATAATCAATATCAGCAGCATCGTTGTAACGGAGTGTTAACAATGTAAGCAATTCTAAAGGAGCGATAGAATAACTCACATTTAGCCTACAAACACAAAGAATAAACTTCCTCAAAGTATTTCACAAAACAATGCACTCTCTATGCTACAGAGGCGCTGGTAATCGGTTTAGTTCCAAGACATTTGGTGTGTTTATATAGTCAGAGGGCACATCCAAGTTTATGGAAATAATTCCCATAAACAAAAACTTCCATCTTGAATAATAAAGGCTTCGATCCTTGCCTTTACAAATAACCGTGTGAATCTTCTTACTTGAGGTCCAAGCAATTCCTTTTTAAATACATAGAACCATATCTCCAAAGATTTTCTTCTGTATGACACAAACGCTCTTTTGAAATTTCTCCGATCGAACTCGAAGTCAAGGCTGCAAACTAACCGGCTAAAGACAGTTGTTATAACTTCGCGAAATACTTGACCAATCTTCATGCTCTAACAAACTCCCCCTTTGGGTAAGTTTTTCGCCACAAATATCTTGAGACCCTCACATGGCATGATATAGCGTATATAACCGCAAATATGACAAGGTAGTGTATAAAACCTCAAATAAACACAAGATGGATAGAACACAAACAGATACCAAATATCAGTACAATTGTTCAAGATAGATGGCTAAACAGGTGCCAAAAATAAAAGTAGCTAAAACTAGCTAACACCACCAGGATAACCATAAATACACTTAAAAACTCTATCATAGATCTCTATCCCCCCTATTTGTCCCAGCTAAAAGCACTAAAAACACAAAACAACACGGCACACATAGCCATACACACTATTTCCTGGGAGGCACGCCTCACTTTCACTGACAAATGATCATCTTCCAAATTCTCGAGCCTGCCCGACACCGATGCCGCCAAAGTAGACCGAGCACGCCATCTAAGTGCTCGTTTCATCCTCAAGCAACCGAGGAATCTCAGATTACTTCCACACTGGTAGTCCTCAGCTTTCAACTATGGACAAGTGAACGTCACAACATTGTGTCCCCCCTAAAGAACTTAGTAATGATAAGGAGTATTCCTCGAAAAAGCCCTCAACATCCGCACAGGATAATATTCGGAATGTCGGGACTCAATAACGTTGTATAGCAGTTGTGGATAGGCAATTGGCTTCAATACTACATTGACCTAAGATGTCAATGCCTCCCGATCAAATATGAATTGGCCAAAGTCAAGGAGGCCCCTATGTCATATATAAGATCCCAGCTGAGTCTCAGACACACTAAGAATACAAGGCCGTGAGGTACCCAATTCATAACTCCCATTCACAAGCAAGACAAACATATTTAATACCTGCCTCGAGGAGAGAATTTTTCCTTTTTAGGCCAAGCATCAATAGCACTCTACTCAATCCCTTTGACAATCTGTAAGTTGAGATTATACCCAGCTCCCCCGATTAGCTCTCCAAAAATACTGATTAATAACACCGCGAAATCAATAGTGCGCTACGGAGTGTTACATTTGAAATTTCAGACTCAGATCATCAACATCCGTCATGTTGGGCAGATGAACTCCCCACCACTGGGATAGTACGTCCAACCGCTCGATTGCTGGCATAATCCCTACTTCTTCCAAAGATGCCAAGAGATTATGTCAAGATTCTTCTTTGTAACCTCGAACATCTTCTCCGCAACAATCCTTCTGCTGGTCACAAACCTCCACTTGGCTTTCTACTCTTCAGAGTTCAAGGCAACGTTCTCAGTGGAAACAACTGCAACATTCTTGGGAATCTTCTTGTTTCCAACTCTGTATCCTGCTCATTCAGCCGCTCGAGCCGTTTCCTCCTTGATGATTAAAGCAAAGAACAACTTCATCACCAAACCTTGCTCGCCAACATCTTCAATTTCAGCTCTTCATCTTGTTCACCGATTCCAACACTGCAGCTAGTTGTTCTAACATCAATAGGCCTACCTCGCCAGCTTCTTTGCACATCTTCTTTGTTGTACGCGGCTTTCTTGGCTTTCTTTCAGCCCTCCCGGGTCTCTTAGCAAAGACGCTCCTCATTGAGCTTCTTTTAGTCTGACTTCAATCATCATGTGTCGGGCACTTACCTTCACCAACAGTTTGTTCTGCCCTTACTTCTGATACACCAATTGCTTCAGCGCCAATGTCAATAACACTTGGTGTCACCCCATCTCTTCCAATAGTCACTTCTGCAGTGCGATCAACACTTGGTACATCCATTGAGTTCATTCCCTCAACATCCTCCAAATTAGTGTCCTCGACACTTGGAATCACATTCTTACCAAGTTCTCAGCACTTCGTTGCTTACCAACATCATTCACCGTGTCATCAGCACTTGACACATTCACCCTTTCCTCTTCAGAGTTATTAAGAGTCATGTCCACATCTTCAACATTGTCAGAAATACTAGGGTTCTCAACAGGCTTAATTAATGTGTTATTAATAATTGGAACATCGTTCTGTTCTGACAGATCGGTAGTGTTGTCAACACTAGGACACGAAGAGTCTTCAATACCCCCTACAACAATTTGAGTAACTGTTTCATCAGCAACATTCTCTGCAGTAGGAATTTCAGACTTTGACTCATCACCACCAACATCAATATTTTTATCATCAACTTCGGTTCTAGGGTTGTCCAGATTCCGCACATTGGTGTAATCAACCCAGTGTAGATAATTATTATGGATTTGGGGTTGAACTTCTTGTTTAACTTCGTGGATAGTACCCATAGGTGGTAAACTCCTAATGGGCATGGGGCTAAATACCTCATCATCATCCCCTTTCTTCTTCGTTGAAACAGGGACTTTTGACCCTTTACCTTTGCTTCTTTTCAATTTCTTTTATTTCTTCAATTTTTGGACTTCAACTTCCACCAATGGCGGTTCAACAACCCTGCATGCATCGACATCAATATTTTCCACCTTTACTTCCCCTTCACTGCTTTCCCCGAAGTCTTAACACCTCCTCGAGTTTTCACCATGATTGCAGATTTGGGCTTCTTGAGATTTGGTGTGAGAGAGTTAGGGTTTTCAATGATTCGAACAATAGAGAGGGAGTTGGGATAGTTTTTGAAAGAGGGATGGTGATGATTGGGGGGATTATGAATGGTTTCATAAAATTAGAAATTTTGATTTTATGGTAAGTGAAAAGGTTTATGGAAAGTGGTTGGTTAAGACAAGTTTCAACCTTATTAAATGAATCCTGGTTGGCTCTAACTGAACGGTTAACTCCTCTTTTAAAACATCCCTTCAAAATTAACTCAACATAATTCAAACACCCAAGCACATACCAACTGCTATAACAACTTTCATCCATATTCTGAGAACTGTTGTTCTCCTTCCACTAGTTGTAGCACATGGTATCAAACTCACTCATCGTAGCCGGGCTACAACCCTCTTCTCGGTTGATTTGTCGATGACACAACTAAGAGATGATCTCAAGGATTCAAATTGAGCCGACGTTTTGTAAATATATCAAGAAGTTTGCTATCAAGCATCTAACGCTCTGTAGTAATCACCTTATCTTCAACAAGTTCCCTGATAAACCGATGTTCAATATCAATATGCTCAGTCTCTAATGCGGTGCAACGGATTCTGGATATGTTAATTGCACTCACAGCTGTCGCCAAAGAGAGCGCCATAACACCTTGCCTCGATTATCAGATTCTCTCAAGCATCCTTCATTCACAAGAGTCAGGTACAACCCGCTACTGCCAGCCTATATATTCCCGCTTTAGGATGTGTGATAGACTAAATTTTATTTTTGGTCAAATTCACGACACAAGATTGTTTCCAACAAAGAAACATCCACCGATGTTTTCCCTGCTCTCTCTCAGATTTCCAAATTTAATCAGATCACAAAAATCCCACAAATGTACTGTTTGTGTCAAAAGTATAAAGAAGACCATACTCCACCGTTCCATTCACATACTTGATGATTTTCTTCACTTGATTCAAATGGCTCTCCTTTGGATTTGCTTGAAATCTTGCACATACAATCTGGCTGCAGTATGAAACATCCGTTTAGTTAAATAGATGTAGAAGCACTCTATCATGCTCCAGTTACCGATGTCAACCGAATCACATCTATTATCTTTAATGGGGCCTTTATTATGCGTAATTTATCCTCTTTAGACTTTAGTATTTTCAAGTCCAATTTTCTTCACTATGTTCTTAGCATATTTGGATTGAGATATGAATATGCTGTCCTTCATCTGCTCGACTTGGAATTCCAAAAGGTAACTTAATTTACCAACCATACTCATCTCAAATTCAGACTTCATCTGTTGGAGAAACTGTTGTACCAGTTGGTCTGACATGCCACCAAAAATTATATCATCAACATATCCGCCACCATTGTCCGGGAGTCTTCATATTTGGATTTAGAAATGTTTTATCTGCCTCCACGAGAATAGCCATATTTTTCCAATAAGAATTTTTGTAAGCCTTTCTATACTGTGCCCCTGGAGTTGTTGAGTCCATACAACGCTTTCAACCTTGCATATTATTATTGAGGACAACTGTTATCAACAAAATCCTTTTCAACGCCAACATAAACCTCCTTTCCACAACAATTACTGGAAACACTTTCACGTCCATTTGAAATAGCTTGAATTTCATTAAGCATGCAAGGCTAAACAATAGTCTAATAGCTTCTTGTCGGGCCACGGGAGCAAATGTTTCTTCAAAGTCCACACCTTCCACTTGCGAGTATCCTTGTGCTACTAACCTCGCCTTATTTCGAGTGACAACTCCAAGTTCATCTGACTTATTTTTGAATATCCACTTGGTTCCAATGATATCGTGTCTTTGGTACGGGTATTAGTTCCCAAACATATTCCTTTGAAATTGAACCAACTCCTCCTGCATGACACCTATCCAGTGTTCATCCTTCAATGCTTCATCAACATTTTTGGGCTCTAGCTTAGATATGAAGCAACTTTCACCCAGTAATCCAACCATTTTCCCCGTTAATCAACCACCTTTCCTCTAGTTGTCAAGGTTTCAATGTTTGACCAATGATGTTGCCAACAGATGATTCTTTGAATTCGCCACCGATTGTATAGATGGTCGTTATCACAACCGTTGTTAATACCGATCCTCTATCGTTGTCTCATTAGCATTTCTCGCATCAAGCAGCCGATGACAGTACCGACTTCTACATCGTCTTCACATGTCTCCAACCCCTGGTCTAACACTTTCACATTCATGGATTCAATGACTACTTTGGTTCGTTTGTTGAAGACCTGCAATGCTCTGCTGTTTTTGGAATAATCCAAAAATATGCCTTCATCACTCTTGACATCAAACTTTTGCCTAGCTTCTCGATCAGCAAGAATATAACACAAACTACCAAATGTATGGAAATATTATACATTTGGTTTTCTCCCCCTCCATATTTCATATTGTGTTGTCGGCCCAGAATTTTAGAGGAATATTTTTGACATGGAGCATAACATGAGCCGTTTCCTGAATGGTACGGTTCTTTTCCTTTCTTACGATACTCATTCTCATTGGGTGTATTAGAGTAGAGAAATATGAAAGGATCCCTTTAATGGCACAAATTGGCAAACTTTGAATTTTCAAACCTCTTCGCTTTTTTGTTACTCCTTATCTTACAACATGTTCTTCATTTTCTTTTGGCATTGACAATCAAAGTTCTTGAAGACTAAAGAAGTCGACTTCTTCTAATGAATTCTACCCAAATGTACCGAGAATAGTCATCCATAACCACATAGATATACTTCTTCTCCATAATAACTTATCAGTTCTACGAGATCCATGTGCATTCGCTCAAAGGCACGCAGAAAATAATTTATTATCAGCCTTTGGTGATAGGTCTTGGTCCGTCTCCCCACCTCGACACTCTCCACACACATTATCCCGCATCTCAAGGGTCAAAGCCTTCCTTTGATATAAGGCCGGATGTTCAGAATTATCGCGTGGCCTAACTTCTTATGCCATAACTCAACGTCTTCATTCTTCCTTCTTACCAACGCTTTCACAGAAGTCCACATATAGTAGTTGTCAGCCAATGTAACACCTTTCATAACCGTTTGATCACAACTGTTGTTGACAATACATCCATCTTTGCCAAAGAAAACTTTCATTATCATCACACAATCGACTATGCCGACGAGATTAGCAAATAATCCTTCTACCAATAGAACATCTCTGAACTCCATCCACATATAAATGACTCTTTCCAATTAATCTTTCCTTCCGCTTCCATTTAAACGTGACATGATCCCCTTCGAGATTGAATTTGTGTGAGATGCACTTTTCTCCCTGGGCCATGTTTCTCCTCGAGCACCCACTATCGAAGTACCAGCTGGATTGTGATGCAGTTCTCATCGATGTATATGTGAGCATGACTCAATGTGATGTGAATTCCTAATCATGTCTTTACGAGGATACTTGCTTTTCCTGGGTCCATACATCTTGTACAATAAGGGGCAATACGTCCCTTTCTCTCTCCCACAAGATGATGCTAGAATGACTCCGCCTGTGTCGGCCGCCTGGGTTAGGGACCATCATCGTTAAACACTGTAGTCACCAATCGATGGACGCATAACCAAAAAGACTTCAATTGATAATAATAATAATAATATACTTCAATCCATCGGGGTGAACTAGTAATATACCGTTAAATTACATCATCCAAACATATAATCATACCTCAAAGCCTGCATAATACAACCAATTATCGTAATGACATAATCTCCAAAACACATCATAGTAATAGTATGGTCTAACATGACTCCTCAAAAATAAAATATCACATATGTTTTGAGGACACGACAAAAGGAATTAATAGATGAAGGACTGCTAAGGACTTCCTAGCCACCACCGACTTATCTACGATCTTATCCAGCAACTCGGGCTCCACGTCAGCTACTCAACTCCCATTTCAATCGTTAACTATTACGAAACGCAAGCCTATTCAGAAAGGTAAGGCGGTTTTAGTGAATACAAATACCACGAATGGTATCCAAACATATATAATCACACTTATATATAAGAGTATATGTATAATCAATAATATAAGTAAAAAGGGTAACATCACCCCGAGATAAAAACATAATACTCCATACTTGCATTCATAAGCACCAACAATTTCATAGTCAAATATTTACTCAAGCAAAATAACATAATCATAAAAAGAATCCTCCAAAACACAATCACCCCAATATGCAGATCATATCATCCTCCAAAACACGTCCATCTGCATATCACATCCCTCCCGCATACAGTGCTTTAACGGGCAACCCATCACTGGCGCAGATCGCATCACCTACCAACATATATGTTATCACAACCCTCCCGACTGGCACCTACCACATGCACATCACAACCTCCCGAACATCGGGCTTTACTTCACCAATATGCATATCACAACCTCCCGATCGAGGCAACCCATCAATGTATATATATCATAGTCTCAATTTCTACCTAAATCTCAACTTGAAAGAATACACATACTAACAACAAACAATACACAATCACACGCAACACAATCACACACCACGATCATAATATAATCACAAACAGCTACAACAATAACATAACATCAATCTATGTGGCTCAATATACAAACCAATATAATCCTCGTCAACACACACCAAAATATATAAACATAATATATATGAAAGATTACCCACATGAGATTGGTACTCACGTGACGTGAGATTTGTACCGACTCGGAAGAAAAGCAAACTCTACCTAAGATTCAACTAGTTACCCAAGCACCGGTACTTGCTCGCCAAATCCTATTCTAAATGATTTCATGTTAGCATCCTTAAACAACCTGACAATATTATTCCCAAGAATTATTAGATATCTCCTAGAATTAAATCCTTATTTCAACTAATATTTTCTTTGAGAATTCATCCATTTTCCTTTATAAATAACACATAAATATGAAATTATTTCCATCAATCTCCATATATTTTTCTTAACTCAAAATATAGCTATAGTACTCATATTTTTTGCCCGAACACAATTTCTTCAATAAAAATCTATTTTCATCATTTAAAAAAAATTATAGTCATTTTAATACCCGTAAATCAAAATAAATAGTTAAACCCTTTTAAAAATAACCAAATTTGGTATGTAGCTTACATACAACTTCAACATTACTGAAACACCATCAATTTCATTTTTTAAACTCCAATTCATCTCCTTTTGATTCAAAAACCCGTTTTAGTAATTAAATCACCAAAAATAGTAAACAAATTCAAATCACTCCAAAATTAGGGTCATGTACTTCCCCGTACGCAATAAATGCCCAGATGTAATATTTTCATTTTTCGCAAAGGTTTGGTATTTATTTCATATTTTATACACTTTCTAGCCATTTAACTTCCAAAATTATAATAAATACTAAACGTCTTCAAATATAAAAACATTTTTCTTGGGTCAACGCCAAATGTTATAAAGGGTTCACAAAAATTATCATATATGAATTATGTTTACTATTTATTTTATATTTTTCTTTCAAAAGTCAAACTAGATCTAAAAATAGTCAACAAAACACAAATCTTCATCATCCTCTCGGAATGTTATGATCAAGATATTCAAACATCATCCTTAACCTTGGATTTTACATGTATGTTCAAAAGATTTATTATTGGTAACTTTGTGAGCCAGCCCAACAAAAAGTTTCAACACTTTAAACCTTCAAACATAAATAAAATTCAAGAACAAGTTATACCTATGATTTAAGATATTTCGAGAGAGGTTCTTGAGCTTGATTTCACTAGAAAAAAGAAGAAAAAATTTGGCATAGTGGAAGGATTCGCCATAAATGGAGAAGAAAGGAGAAGAAAATTTTATATAAAACGGTTGCTTAGCCTCAAGTAAGATAAATACGAGGTGACAATTAAGGCAGTGAGGTGTCCAAAGACGAGGCGTCATCTCCTTTCTTAGCTAGGAGGAAAAATGAGTAGTACTTACCTATACCCTTGTCTAGTTCGAGTTTATTTGCAGAGCAAGACTCAATTATTACTTGAATCATAAAAATTCTGTTATTTTCCAACTACCTCTCCTTATAAAATGCCTCTGCCCTCGAATTTAATGTAACCCGATTTGTCTTATTATCTCAACTCACCTTTCAATACGCTCTTATTATCTAATATCATGACATCTTATCACCCAATGAAATTCTCACATTATAGTAATTGTCTTCATAGTTCACATAATATCTCATAAATACATTCACAACATACCATGAATATTAACATACTACAACTCAATAATATACAATCCAACCATATCATAATCATCGCACGTCATACATCACAACTACAATATATATCATCTCATATCTCATATTAATAATACCATTAGTCATATCATAACAGTTGTTTTATATTAATCACACCACTTTATGTCATATCGACCATTTCAACTCATCCGCCTTGTAAGACACTAACCGCTTATTAATCTGGGTAATTTCTCTCTCCTAGGTCCTCCTTTCACGATCCCAAATTATAATTTACCTTTCTATTTCTTCCAAGGCAATACTCAACAACTTAATTCAAATAAGAAACTTTGGTGTTGACAATCAAACTATAATATTCATTTTCAACCCAAATTTCTTAGCTACATTAATTCCCACTTTATATCTACTAATAGAGTACTACCACACTAAATTTCACCAATAACCCTTTTTTCCAATATTCCGCATGCATTAAACATAAATCTGAAATGCCTCTAGATGATTGATATCCTTACACACAAATGCTAATCATCATGATATCTTTAAGGGAAAATTTTTCCTTTTCAACTCATATCCTCATTCCCTTAGTATCTATCGAGATGGAATTTCCAATATCAACCTATTACTTAATATTCTCCATATTCTCTTGTCTCTCATATTCATACTCCATCTAGACAACAAGATTCTATTTATTCATAATATTCACAAGTGATCCATCCGTGTGTGTGTCAACTAAATTACCTTTCTAATTAAATACCTGGTCCAACTATCATAATTGATTTCACCATTCTTCCGCAATTCAATATTCTAAATGCACAAGGTTTAACTTATTTAAGGATCAACAATTCACACCACAATCATGAAGATTACCCTTAAGACTCTTTAGATTTACATAAATACATCAACCTCTTTAACAACCCAAATCCAACATTATAGACTCCTTCCCAACATCTTGACATATTCTTTCTCTCTCCAATAAATTTCCCAACATATCCAATTTCACTCTATATTCATCCTACTTCATTAGTCACTCCTACCTCACGTGAATGTGAACAACGAATTCGGCTGACCACTCCTATGGTTCTCAAGCACGTGAAGCTAAACAAAGTATACCTGGGCGGCATCTCAACGGTCAAATTTATCAACGAAAGAAGGAAAGATTCACACTCCACAGTTAAGGACTTAAATATCATAACTCCTAATTACCTCAAACCTAGGTTGCAAATCACACAGACAAAGAAAATCAAATCTAGGCTCTATATCAAAATTGTAACGACCCTCCTGTGTCACCGCCTGGGTTAAGACCATCATCAACCCCGAACACCGTAGTCACCAACGTGATGAAACCCAAAAGACTTTAAATTGATAATAATAATAATAATAATAATAATAGTAATAATAAACTTCAATCAATGAATAATCCGCCCTGTGGCCCCCTCGAGGTTGGAATCGCTATCAACCTCAACAATTTAGCCTATACAATCTCGATCAAAAGAAATGAAGTGAAAAATACAATGACTCCGCCCATGGTAATCTAAGACAACAACAATTATTACACTTTACAATTTAATCATACAAATAATATACAACATGGTTTCTAAATATTATTACTTGACACAACATAAGTGTACACATCAAGACTTTATATATCCTAGCCACTCGAACTGCACTCACGATTATACATAGGTGTTTCAAGCACAAAAGATGGCGCTATTATGAACGCTCGCAACTACAAAATTTAGGGGTCCCCTAACAGTAAGCGAAGCCAAGTCTAATGAATATTTATATAACGTAACCATAATTCAGTCACACATATATGGATTACGCAAACGTATAGCCTCAAATAATTTAATATAATCCACCTCTCAAATAATCTAGAACAATTCACAATATCCATAATCTAATCATATCAAATAATCCAACAAATAAACTCTCACACACAAATAATAACATCCAAAGATATCACACAAGCAACAATAGTTTGATTCGGCCCCTATTAGAGTCTACACCACCCTAATAGAGGAAAAACAACGTCATTCGTTGCCTCTACACCTAGCAAATGAAGACCAACAAAAGACAACTCACCCGCTACCTCTATACCAAGTAGACGGGAATACTCCTCAACCTGCAGGGAGCCTCTTCCCGAGCCCACCTCAATGTCACTTCAGCCGCCTTTACCGGTGAATCGAGAAGCACCTCGCCGGCCTAAATAATTTCTTCCTTGTTTTCACCGCTAGCTCCACCGTATCACATCCCACAAAGGAGTCCCACCATCCCAACAACCTCTCTAGTGAAATATTCCTCCTTTAACCCCTGCACATGAATGTAGAAGAAATATGTATCGAAGTCACATGTCATATGATCTAGGCCTCTACGCCAATTTTCAATAACAATAAGTTTATTATCAAAGCACCATGGCCCCTCAGTCCTTAACTCGATCTTTTTTCTTTCCGTAGCGGCAAACTCAAGAATCGAACCTTGAATGAGCGAGACCTTATTTCTACAAGCCCACGCTTGCTACGGCTAAACAAATCCCTCGAGTACCGACAAAACCATCTCTTGAATGAACTTTAACGTAAAAGCTCAACTCACATCCAATAATACCATAAGAATGTCCTCTCTCTTCCAAATAATCGCACATTCCTGTATCAGAAGTTCAACAGTTACGACAATTTCGCATCCATAATAAAACCCTAAACCGTGAGAATAAAAGACCAAACAATAAGTAGTACGGAGAAAAAAGAATTAGGAGTAACCGACAAAAATAAGCAACACAAGATTTACCCAGGATTACCATCAATGTTAGAGCTAATCCAGCATGTTACGGATCCACTAATAAACTCATGAAAATTGTTACATGATTCAAGAACCGTTTTCTGAGACCTTTCAACTAGGTATTTTCTCATAGACGTGAAAACCCTAGGAACAAAACTATGCTCGCTTGAATCTCTCAGGACTCTCTGTACTTCACCAACAATTGAAATAAACTCTAACAATTCTAAGAAC
The DNA here is from genome assembly GCA_019722365.1 of Lithospermum erythrorhizon. Taxonomy (NCBI): domain Eukaryota; kingdom Viridiplantae; phylum Streptophyta; class Magnoliopsida; order Boraginales; family Boraginaceae; genus Lithospermum; species Lithospermum erythrorhizon. The sequence continues at coordinate 35,852 of JADFUC010000214.1, read as the reverse complement.
AAATATAAACTCTCCCTATTCTAATCTTTGACGTTGATGTTTTTACTTTCCATACTCATGAAAGACTTCTAACTCACATATATAGGCTAGAAAGGCACCCTAATTCTAAAACCTAAACAAAATAGAACTAGGCTTATATTACCAAAAAATGTTCATAAGAAACCTCCCTAACCGCCAAAAAAATTCGCCGGGTCGGGACTTGGGGTCAGATCTTACATTGGCCAAGGCAAGGCCCGATCTCATCCAGAAATTGAACTTCTCGCCACAGGTCATGGGTTCCATCCGACCCACGTCCTGATCATGTCCTAATCTCATCTGCAAAAGCTAGAAATTTGTTTTACCGAACCAACAATCTTCATCCTTCCAACAAGCCTTTGGTTCGTGACCTTCCTCGACTTTTCATAAAAATTAAAAAGATAAGTGTTATTGAACTACGTACAAGACCTACGGCTTACTTTATTAATGTTCATTCCAGTTAAAGATAGAGAGTTTATTGTTATTTATGACAAACAAAACACGAATGTTATTACAGAAAAGTAAATATGAAAAATGAAAAACGTATGTAAGCACGCATTTGTACTACTGAAATACTACTACAAATAAATTTGATGTACTGCAATAGATAGAGAATTAAGTACTAGTTTGTTTTTACTTAAATTTGTGAAAGAAATGATTATGTTGAACATATCCAGCTACAGATAACATCTTGCCAGATTCGTCCAAACCTAATCACTTATTTCGATAACTTAAGGCAAAACAATCTAGCCCTCTTAACACTATCGTTCTCTTGCACTGGTCCCTTAATGTCCTATGCCTGGACTTGGAATATCTTCGTGAGTTCTATAGAAATTATAATCTTGATCAACAACTTCTTGCTTTTCCGAAAACTTTCCTTCTTCAACCGGTTGAATTGTTGGAGTTTGTTGTCCCATAATTATAGGACTAGACCGCCTCACAAATGAACCACCACTTCGAATTACTCCAGAAGTAGTTTCCATCATCTGACCATGCAAAACAAAAGGCATGAAGAGTAACAGAATATAGGTTGTAGTACAACATCTATCTCCAACCATTTTCATGATAGTAATATAACTGGAAATTCTTTGTAGAATGTGATATGTGATGAGAATATGGAAAATTGTTGTTGGAATTTATAATGAAGTCATGCTTCGAAACATTCATTATGATTGTAGGTCCATTTTGAGAATTTTATAAGCTAAATATGGGGATAGACGTGTTATGGTGAATCATTAGTTCTTGAGTGCATGACATGCTTTGTTTACTATATATCATCACTTATCCTTAACAGTACTATTAATCTGTTTACGTAATATACTAATTAATAATCTTGACATGATTATTACATACACATAATTAGGGAAGGATGAGAATAGTTTTATTACGAGCTATTGATTCAAGAATTGAGTTAAGTCTTGATACTCTCTAGAAACCGAGATGGAAGGAATAGTACAATAATATTGAAATTGTTATGAATAGAACGAATTGAAGATAGAACAACAATAGTAATAAGGCTAAATTTCATACAAGCAACTCAACTACGGAAAACATTTCAAATAAGTATCTAGAATTTTCAATCTTTCAAATTGGCATATGAGGGTGATTTTTGGCTCCCGAACTTCTGCAAAACATATTTTTGACTCTTGAACTTCACTATAATAAGTAAACTTCATGGCAAAATAAATATTTTATATATATTACATTTTATGAGTCATTTTTAAATAACAAACACTTGATTGGGTCAATATTTAATATTAATTGATTAAACAAAAAAAAAAATATCACCTTCAAACTTAATTACACCCTACCCCTAGCCCTTACACCCCTACCACCCACAATCTAATGCATTGCCTTTTCTAGGGTTGGTTAAAATGGTCTCCCAGCAGAGCATTAGAAGCACTACTCTAACCTCCACAATGAATTTCAAACGAGTAGTACTATCACCAATAAAACGAACGAAAAACAAGAAATGAAGATCAATTTCATGGTTCTACAAAGATGTGTGTTTCTTCTTCGTTTGTAAAACCAGGAGGACCTGAACAATATAGTGCAACTTATGCACAGCTAATCTCACATTACTATCTGATAATAGGAAAAAGCGATGACGTTTGGCATCATTTGGTATGCAAAAACCGAGATTTGGTAATTATATAGGACCTCCGAAAACCCCCAAGACCCTCTCCCGGGGTAATGTCTTATATGATCAAGCCGGACTAATGATTTATATTTATCTGTGCACGTTTCATGCACCGGCATAGGGTTAGGCATAACCATATGAACACACTTACAATTCCATAAAGCTAAGTGTCTCACATTATAAGGTAGTTATACTTTCAGCATTAGAGCAATATGGGATATCAAAATTTGAATTTTACATTCACAATACACCATAATGTCCAACATCCCCAACATGAATCAAAATTTGAAAAAATGTTTTGACTCGTGAAGTGATCATTATAGCGGTTAGTCGGTTAGGCCTAGACACTATACGGTTCTCACGAGTTCTAGAAACAAAATGTGTCCGCAAACATTTGTCTTGAGCCCCGATCGCTGCTTTGTTCGCGTGAGTATTACTCGTTTTATTTAATTAACCCGTATTACTCCTTGAACATACAGAGAATCCATGGCATGGCTTACTTACATGCTCCGCAGGTATCCAGGTCTCATCCGAGGTGGGTAGAAAGTAAAACCTCCATAGTGATTTATCTATGAAATATGAGTTTTTTGTCCCTTGTAACTTAGTTTTGGGAATCTCTAGTAAGGTAGGTAGGGTTTTTCTCATATTCTTATTCCTTTTGGGATTTAATCCCCTTCCTATGGATGAGCTCTCAACTAGTTCAATACATAATCCTTTGGTTAAATGTTATGCTTTGATCTGACGTATGCAACCATGATAACTCCAATTGAGATTAACTGCCTAATGCTATTATGTTGATGACAAATGTGCCTCAACTTACCATTATACATGTGACTTTGTGCTCTCCCAATTTCCGATTGACTATCTTGCAAATTCCTTGCTGAACTGGCATGATTCTAGCAAGGAGTTTTCTTAAATGCACATCAAGTGCTATGAAATAGTCATTGGCAGTCTGGAGAAAAGGCACATATGGCAAGTTATGCCAATTGTTACCATTTCAACTCTCTTGGAGGCAAGGAATGATGCAAAACAAAACAACAAAACTTACAGCTTCATTCAAATTAGAACCAGAATCATTGCACAACTGATAACTATTGCTAAACCACACATGGATAAGCCAAAGTTCTGGATTGAAGCTGTTGGTCTAGCTCATACATGAGGGGTCTAGTTCAATCCAATTTTTAAAAGACCAATATTGATTAAATGGAAAAAGTCAGATCAAGGGAAGCAAAAGTTTAATGTGGATTCTTCTTTTAAAGAAGGCTCCAGATGCCTTGGAGGTGTTTTAAGGAATCATGATAGTTCTTTAATATTTGCTGTGAGTTTTAAAAGTCTAGCTATTCCACCGCTGGATGTTGGAATTGATGCTTTATTGAGAGTTTTGTAGCGGTTTACTCAAATGGGTTACAACACTATGAGTGTGGGGTGGTTACGCTACTAGTCAACATGATTAAGGAACATATGGCTCATTGGCACATACATGCAAAATTACGTAGATTGCAACCTTGCTGTTACTTACAGCTAAAATTACCAAGGAAAAGGATCATCAATTCATTTGGGATGAGAATTCAGTTCACACGAGGGTAATCAGTTGCTACACTGAACAAGAAAGGCCTTCCTTATAATCGATGAATTAAATGAGGCATTTCCTCGAACACCGGTACGTCCCCAAATTTATGCTAGAGAACTTTGTGAGGATTATTTTTGAAAACGTTTTCGTTTTGTAAATTTTTATTTTTATTTGATGCACTTTATTTTGGTTTATTTTGGTTTTAACCACAAAGAAAAAATTAGAGGCACATGTTTTTGACAACAGAATGTCCTACAGAATAAAGAAGCGTATCCATTAGTTTCTTTCCGCAACACATGCAAAACAGTAATTCATACTCCATTGTGGATCACATATCAATTTCGTTTGATGATTTCCGTGACAATTTTACACTTCCAAGGTGAATACGTAAACAACTTGGTTAAACAGTGATAATCCCACAAATAACGGGTTGGTCGAGGACGGTCAAGGCGAGCTTCATCCCGTAAATGGGCCAGCACTATGGAGATCACAGAATAAATTGACTTGGGCCCACGAAGATGGTCAAAATGAAGTCCTTATGCAAAAGGTCAATCCCGGCCGGCTCGGTTCTTGGAGGAGAAGCGTTAGTGGATAACGGTATTAAGAGCTCCATTAAGGAGGCAATTATGGTTAGCATTGAAGGCCATAGTGCGGGTCCTAAATGAGCCTCGAAGCCGTTCTCGTCCGATAATAATGGAGGTCAAATCAAGTAAAGTTCAATTTGATACCCGAACTCCGTTTTACGAAAACCAAACTCTCTCCCGATCTCTTCTTGACTTGATCTTTCAAAGTGTTTACGGCTTTGTGACGTCTTTATTTTGCGAGGCGTTTCCATTTGGATCAAGGCCTGTCCGAGCATAGCAGAAGGAAGGAGTTCATTTTGGTCCACTACGAAAGCAGGACCGGTCGTCATTGGTGATACAGTGGAGACTTACGTTAAGAGAAGTCACCACCCTTTTTTATTAAGAAAGATGATTCGAATGGAAATAATGATCACCATAGAAGCGATGCTGAACAACACAGCGGCCATCTGATATGAGTATGCCGCGCGAATGTTCGAGGTCTAGTGCTTTATTTAGTCGGTGAACCTTTTGAGGAGAAAGTTAGCGCCCCATTTGGAGGGGCAAGGTTGATACAAAGACTCGCGAGGAGCAAATTGTTCACAACGTTATGGAAAAGCGAAGACCCTCCCTCTCCCCCCCAGCTAAAGAGAGGGCCCGGTAGTATCATCGGTCATCGGGATTATAGGAAGAAACCTACACATATACTCCCCGTCGGGGAATTTTGTGGGTTGGCGGAAATCGTCTTGGGATTCTGACGCGGCCCGGGCAACAAATGCAATATGCTTTCGATGTAACCATGAATGGCGCTACTGATGAAGGTTTTGAGGGCATGTGAACCGCAGGACCCAAGGGAGTTAGCTTGACAGCCTAAGCTCCCTTACTCCCAGAATATAAGCCTTAGCGTACGTCGGGATGAAACTCATATATTCGGGGAAATTCATAAGGAAAACGGATCCGGAGAAGCCATTGTTGATTTATAATTCGAGATATCTTTCGGTATCCTGCGGTAATGTATACTTTACAAAGGCTCAACAGAATCTTGCCGGGACCAATACTAAAATGGTTCAACGATTCTTAGAGAAGGATCATAACCTCATGATGAGTTTAAAAATAGGTTTTACAAGAACCTATGTGTGGGAAAGGTCCGGCTTACGAAAAGGATGAAACGCCGTGATGACCATAAGGCAAAGGGGAGAATGAATGATCTCATATTTCGGAGATTGGTTCAAGGGGATCTTGGCGAGGAAAAAAGGAGGTAAGGGAAAATTGAGTAGTTGAACCCTTTCAGCGCCTTAGGAGAAATGTATTCTGAGATCGAGATAAGCTAATGCTACCATGACCTCCTAGAGCGAGAAGACTCCCGAGGGTAAAAGAGATATGAAAATACTACTAGTGTCATAAAAGATCATGGCCATACTATAGATGATTTCGGAATCTCGGAATCGAGATTGAGAAAGCTCATCGAAGGGAGCAACTTAAGGATTATGTTCTCAAGGAGACTCGGAGTGTGAACAAACGCCGATAGGGATAGTCGGAGTCCCGAGGCGTTCTTTTTTACATTCTTGGGAGGGAGTAAACATCATCTCGGGGGGCAAAAAGCGGCCGGAGAGACTTTGGGAGGCGCCAGGCTTGCCTTAAAAGAGAGAAACATCTATCTGGTCGCTCACGAGGGAGGCGCGTTAGAGTTCTTGGACATGTCTTTCTCCAAAGGATTTTGAGGTGATAGAGTGTCTCACTAGAGTTCCTAAAGTAATCACGCCCGATAATTGCGGACTAGGTCTCGGCCTTGAGGTGGACATCGGAGCTCCAGCAGTCCAGGTGGCTGCCCGGTAGGATTCTGGGGAGATGCGATAAGCCCGCCCGGGGTAGCCAACCTCGTAGTTACCATGGGGAAGCTTCATGGGCCACAAAGATAGAAGTTTCAACGTGGACATGTCGGAAAGGGCTTACAGCATCTTTGAGGCTGTGAGTGGCACAACAATTGATCGAGAAGATGAAGTTCCCCGATGAGATATGGGGCTAAGGAGATAAGGTAGCGAAGAAGCCAGAAATTTGTTACCTCGCCTCAACAAAAGTGCATCAAGGCCGGATGGAGGTGGGATGCGGTAGAATCTGAAATATGAATTTCATTTGTGATAAACACCAAATTCATACATCGGATATAAAATGATATAAATTAATCTAAATCCACATGTAACTATATGAATAACGGAGCACTTCACAGTGATGCGGTAGTCTGTCAACAAATTCTTTCACGAAGCCTCCTTTGAATTGGGGTGAGCACTTCAAATGTGGTACTCAGTTGGTTGCGCACAGGGGAGAGGTTGAATCTACTGAACATTGTTTGCTGAACATGGATTAATTGAATGAAAAATCAAAGAAAGAATTACCAATTCTTCCATGATATTTTACAATGTGATAGAGAGGGAGAAAAGGAGAATTTAGAGTTTTGTTTTCAATTCATGAAAACTTATGATGAAAAACCTAATAAGTTTGCTTATATGTCAAACCTAAAGCCCGACGAATAGGCAATGAGCCGACCCGTTAAGTTTAATTAACCGTTAAGTAAAATCAAACACTAACAAGTTGTTAATAGTAACTAACAGAAAGAGTAAAACAACAAGCTCAACTAACTGTCGAATTAATTCAATTGACTAATTAATTAATTCGGGTTAAATCAATTATATTTTACATTATCAATGTAAAAATCGATTGAGAATGATGGTTGATTCTGTCGGCCTCTTGATTTAGCAAATGTAGTTTAATTTCATACCATGAAATATAAATCCAACGTCAGCTGTATGTGTGTGACCTTACAGGCTCGAGATAATAGTAAGTTTGTATAATAATAATAATTGCCCCGATTACTATTATAGCAGGTAATAGATAGATCTAGCGATAAGCTTCGCCTTAAATTATCATGAGAACCCAAACTAGTAATATCTGATTACTAAGGTGAACAACTAAGCTCACAATGTCATTTAATAATGCAGTAAATGAATTGATACCGCAATTGTCGCAGCGGGCATAATTAAAAAGGGAATCAATTCATTAATTTCAACGCTCCAACGCCGCCGGGCGATTACATCCTGATTCCTTTATCACGCGATCTCACAGTATTAGGCTAACCATAAGAAGTGTGTCATGAAACACCTGCCGTTCTTTACAAGTATGGGCGAATAAGCATTTATGGCGTCCACTTGAAAAGCAATCGGTGCAATGAGAGGCACAGAGATCTTTCCTTGTATATCGAGACGGATAAATCCTCGATATATCAGCATCTGTCGTTATACTGTTGTGTGACCCAGCGTATCTTAGTTATAATCCCGCTTAAGGCGGGCGTTTGGTCATGAGTCAAAAGTATAGAGACTCGTATAACACAGATAGTTATATATATCGTAGGTCTAGGAGTATCGAACCTAAAATTCTAAACAAATATCATAGGACAGAGATATGCATATCTTACATGAATTAGTTTTAGGTACTTTGACTCAGTCATAGGGCCCGGCGGCCCACAGTATTGATCTAGTTACGAGGCTAACGCGTGATAAATCTTGATCCTTAATCAAACACCATGTTAGTCATTTGATGCTTGTCGCCCACAACTTCTCGATGTCGACGAGGCCTTTGAGTATCTTGTGTTTCTAGGCTTGAAGAGAGTGTAATCAACAATTCATGTTACCTTTCTAGAAAACATAGATTAACCTGAGGATTTAACTTTTCACTCATCGAGGATACAATCATGTATATTATATATTTGAATGGCTGTGAAATAAATAATGGGTAACTATATGAATGAATCAGCATTCATGTAGTTTTTATTATGATCGATTAAAACACAAAGGAACTTTTGTTTTTAATCAATTACTAACTTATTCGAGGAAAGAGTGAATGATACAGCTCCCCCGAACTTTGCCACGTTCGATTCTTCATTAAAACTCGTGAAAAGCTGGTTGAATCGCGGAAGGATCTCGACTTTCAGAGATCGTGCTTAAATCGCCCATGGATCCTTTAAGCTTTGCATGACTTCTTAGATCATTTCATGATATGTAAAGCAAGAGGATAGTGATTACGATCACATCCTTTGCAATACTATACCAGCGGTCTTTACATTCGTGACCGATGCCCACTTGACCAAGGAATTATTGATGACTAGATTATCGACATAATTAAATGCTGCGACTATGATCAAAATGGGTTTCAAACTCTTCTCAGGGGTTGATTTACATCGGGTGGGTTTACAACACAACTCCAAGTGTGTTAAAACACATCATCTTATTAAATGCACATTGTTTATGACATTACCAACAAAAGCAGAGATTGGCTGATCAAGTTGTATCTGCGAGTTCAAGTTTCCTTTAGTTTACTCGTCGAGCGTTACTAGGCTTCAGTCATATTATTGAAAATTCTTGGCTAATAGCTTTTCATATGGTACATCGGTCCATAATGCTACTATCACCTTGATTCTGAAGTGGGGAATCAGCAGTCATTCATTATAACTATGAATTTTCTATTCACTTAAAGTTACTACGAGTGTATTCCACTTTAGTAAAACTTCACAATTCCAATCCAGGAATCATGCTCGTCATACTTGTGGTGCACAACACGCGGCCTTGGCCAGCGGCATACGGTGAATCATATTGCGTGTAATAGACTTGACCGCTCGTTAATGTGAGGCCCTTACTAGTGGGATTAGACCTCTAATGAAGAGTTGCCTTGTCAATAAGAGAATCTGTCTATTTATAGAATTTAATCTATTATAGATTTCAATCACCTCGAGCTTCATGACATCTTAAACTTAACAAGCAAATGTCATGCAAGCTCACATATATATAATGTATTTGATAAATGGCATTGTGGCATATATGTAGCTGGGCTCACAAATGTACAAGAATCTAATCACTACTATACCTTTTAAGGTTGTAGGAAGATTTCTTCAACATTTAGTGTATAAAACTTCATTTATGCAGTTACGCTCCCACTAACCTTTAAGGAACTCAAGGTTCTTCATCACTCTTGATTAGCATTGGTTTTCGTCAAGTATCAAGTGAGGAATATATCCATTATATACTTTCGATCTTAAGTTTGCAACTTTAGATTCTAGTAGTATAGAAACTTTCTTTTATATTCTCGCTTGAGATGAGGAGTTCCAATAACAATGTCAAGTATCGTGCGTCGCGTCGTTACTTAAAACATTCTTTGGATAACTTGCTCGAGGCCCGCGTATTTACAACTTGTGGAATAGCAATAAGAAGTTTGAAATAAACACTGACCTTTGTCGATAATGAATATGTTTATTATTGGTTTCTCAACCAAATGTGATTGTAGCGCATTCATGATTGATTGCACATTTTCATCCAAAATACATTTATTACTTCGATGATTCGCGTCGAGGAAAGTAATATAGAATAGACTCTTACTCACGATGAATCACCATCGAGAAGATAAAAATGAGCTTTATACTCTTGTGTATTCCACGTCTTATTTCATTTTAAATGACCTCAAGTTATTTATTGGGTATTATTTATTCATGTTGGCATTTGTATCATGCATTTTAGCTTTAAATGCGTGAAGTGGATACTCATGATATAACGAGGAGTTCTATCTTGGTTTAGTATCTCTGAGCCAACTTGAATAAAATTCGAGTCACATATTTATTTCCACTATTTGTGCCGTAATGAAGGGTCTATATGTACAATAAATTGCGAGAAAGTATAGTGGATGGAAATAAATACCGACTTCGTTACGGTTATGTAAAAAATGACTTAATATCAACTTTGGATACGAGTTAAATTATGTCTCGATTGACATCATACTAACTTATCCTATGAGACGTTTCAAAGTTTATTTATCAAACACAACTCTTGAGTTGTCTCACAGTTGAATATGAATAAATTAGTTTAAAGGTAGATGTAGCGACCTTAATATGTGAAATTATTTCATTCTTTGTGTTTCAGCCACGTTAAACACAATCCTTACTTGTATCATTCAACTAATGACACATCTAAGGTTAGAATGAAATTATCTTGGTATATGAAAATTGAAAAGATCTAAATCCGTTTGTATTTTAACTTTATTAAAACATAATTCCTTAGTACGTATCTTAACAAATGCGTTTAAGATTGATTAGAATGATGTCTCATTCTTGAGATGATATACTACTTATATCGATGATACTTCGACTCGAAGAACATTAGTATTATTATGGTCCTTCCCGTACCCATATCCTTTCGATGTATGCGATTCGATGACTCAAATCTTCGAATTAACTTGTATGTAAGCTTAGCAAACTTAATTTAGACTAAGCGAAGACACTCACAAAAACAAAGTCTAGTAAGAGTTGACTTGGTTCATCTTTTCAAGATTATACTCAAGTCTTGTCAGTCGTATCCGTAAAGTATTCAATCGTTTGTTGTTGAAGGTGTCTTTTTAAAGAGAGGTAAGTATGTTCATAATCGGGGAATCACGATATGGAAGCATGAATGTCAAACATGACATTCATTTCTACTCTTACAAGTCTGAATAGTTTAGAATCTGACACCTTCGCTGGAGGATTTAAAGCGTATTAACTCTTATAATAATGATACTTTATCATTACCTGAAACTCTACGATAACTTTCTTTATTATCTTGTCTTTCCAACTATTGTTATAGTTGGCTCATATCCATAATTAAATCATGTGAGTCAAAACTAGTGTTCTCGACACTGATAGCGGCCAAAGACATTACGGCTTTGACAATAAAATTATTTGAGATATGAGATTTGTCAATCTACTCTTTAGGTTCTTTAAATGTTGCCAAAATCATTCTTTCTATTGCTTTGAAGTTCAAAATAATGAAGTGAATCAGTGGCAACTTATAGTTCTATGTTCACTCTCATCTGTACAAGTGGCGATGAGGAAGCAGAGATGGATAACTTTTCTTATTTGGTTACAAACCATAAACTTTTGTTCCATTCTGATTCATGAACCATGTTAGGTATGTTAAAAAGCTGAATATATCGCATGTCTTGAAATGTAGATACACAACATTCAAGATCATCCAATAGTTTTTCTCAATCGAGTTATAAAAAGAGATCAAACTGTGTATTTATTATTTAAGGCTTGTTTGAGTGGCTAGAGACAATATGACATATTGGTGTTCGTAACGTCATCACCTTTGATTGAATCAAAATTAGTATCAACCTGAAAATCACATATCATGACTTTTTCTTCACTTGAACCAAAGTTCATGCAACGTGTCAACATGATTGAATCAAGTCTTAAATGTTTGTGGTATTTAAATTTTATCATCTATCAACATACAAGCGATTACAATGGTTGAAGAAGATCGTGTTGCTTAACACTTTGTTCCCATGAAGTCAATCGGATTTCTCCTTAACTTATTTTATTTCACATTATAAAGAGTGTGCATTGGATTTGCCCAATGAATGAGTGAATCAAATGAGTAAGCTTAATATACCAAACATAATAGAAATATGCAACTTAAAATAAACGATGTAGTTCAAAACAATCCATACGTATTTACAAATGAATTGTAAATATAATACACATTACTTGAAATCTCACAAAATGTACAAAGGTATCCAAAGATCTACTATACTTGATTGACGGCAACAACGCATACATTTTGAATCAGGTATATTAATATTAGGTTGTCAACCAATTGTATGAAATAATATGCAGTACCCAGAAGTCTATTATGCCGGATAAGCGGCAATATTTGCATACATTTTGAATCAGTAGCGATAGTAGGTTACCAACCAATTGCGAGTACATAACTCTTTGTATTATTTAGCATGCATCTGAGGATGCTGCGACTTTGTATCTCCGATAAACCGGTTAAGCATACCAATTAAACCAAATAGTTACTTGGGTGATCATTTGAGAAAGCCTGGCGTTAGTGGAAATCAACATGATCCGTTAATGTCAGTAACACGCACTTGTCGCGGTGTGCCGGATAATCTGACCGATTTCACAACTTTAAAATTGGCTTGATACATTGCTTAAATTTTAATTGGGTGAGATTAATGTTGTTAACTATTTAACTGTCATAGATAACACATATTCCAAGAAACATGCACGACATGAAAAATAAATAAATAACACACATTTAGGAGATAGATATGACCCTAGAAGACACAATTATATCACTTAACAAGTCAAATGCTTTAAAAGATAAGTCTATTACGACGCCTTAAGTGCAAGTCTTGTATTCTTCGGCACTTTGAAACCTCAATTTCTCGAGTGCGTCTTTGTGAAAATGCTATCTTGATACCGCGTGATGCATTACTACTCTTTGTAGCTTGACTTAGGCAACCTGCGTAAGCTTGTGGGTAAATGAATACAATAATAAATTAAACTGGGTCATATCTAAATACCTCCTTTCCATTCCATAATAATATATATGGGCAAAACATTAAAACAAATAAATGCACTTAATGTCATATATATTAAATGAAATGAGATTAAATGTGTTCATAATTGACTAATTAATTTAACCATTATTTTACAATTAATTATCAATTAATATAAATTTTGAATTTGAATATATTAAATACATGGTCTGTGATAGTATTACAATAATTATGACCACTTAAATCATGGAATAATTACTAGTAATTAACTCAAAATTTAAAATTTAAAAGTCGCAAACATATTTTCCAAAAATTATCAGTGTGAAAATAATTGAAAGGAAATATAAATCAAATTTAATGCCATTCAAGATATATATACAATCATCTTAATGACAAAATTTATGGTTTAATATTTAAAGCAGTAATAATTACCAATAAATTTTAAAACCAAAAATAATTACATAAAAATACATTTAGAGATGCGTAAAATGCGATATTGGGCTACGTCCGGTGGCCCGAGCGATGAAAATTCCGGTACCGGGCCCGAGGTGGTGCGCAGGATTCGGCGACCGATTTTTGTCAATTCATTTGTTTTAGTTTTTCCAAATTAATTGCAACTTTTGTAAAAAGCGATTTGGAGGCTCTAAAGATTCAAAACTTTGCAGGATTTTCTTGAACATCAACAATAGCATTATTGAACACGTCAAGTGGAATTTTACATCAAAAAGCTTACTTCTAGTTTTTCGATTAAACCCAAAACAATCCGAGAGATTAGCGAATTTTTGAGTACTTAAAATTTAAAATTACAGCTGGCATGAGCAGAGATTTAATTTCGTAATTTTTAGAAATTAAATATACCGAGTAATCGGTTTAATCCCTTTCAATTCATGTGAAACAATTAAATAAACATCAAATCATCAAAATCAATACATGAAATGATGATTCCGACCATGTGAAAACACATATATAAAATGGGTTGATTTTTTTCATATTATATATTAAATCAATTGAATATATAAATCATGAAATAATCAAAATTAACTAACAACTTTGTCGACACACAATCAAATTAGATAAAATATATCAAACTTAATTGAAGCTCTGGGAGCCCTTTGTTAGAATCTAGTATGAATTTCATTTGTGATAAACACCAAATTCATACATCAGGATCCTGAAATGATATAAATTGAAATACAAATCCACATAACTATATGAATAACGAGCATACGGTGATGCGTAGGAATCTATCAACAAATTCTTTTCTGAAAGTATCGCTTTGAATTCGAATTTGAGCACTTTAAAATGTAGTGCCTACAGTTGGTTTACTTTTACCGAGGAGGGGTTGAATCACTGCAGCTTGTGTTTCTGTTTAGAACATGGATTGATTGAATGAAAAATCAAGAGAAGAATTTTCCAATTAACTGCTTGATATTACAAACCATGATGAGGAGAAAAGGAGGAGGCTAGGTTTTTGTTTTCAATTCATGAAAACTTGTAAATAAGTTTGCTTATATATTTCAAACCTAAGAAAGCTAACCGAATAGCTTAATGAACTGACCCGTTAAGTTTAATTAAGCAGATTAAGTAAATCAAACACTAATAACAAGTTGTTAATAGTAACTAACAAGTTACTATAAGCTCAACTAACTGTCTCAATTAATTCAAATTATTAATTAATTAGTCGGGTTCATCAATTTATATTTTCGTTATCAATGTAAAAATCCCGAGTGAGAATATTAGTTGATTCTGATCAACTCTCGATTTAACAATGTAGTTTAATTTCATACATGAAATATAATCCAGCGTCGTTGTATGTGTGACCTTCTTAGCTCGAGATAATATATATTTGACAAATATATAAATATGGAAGATACATCTCTCAATATACAGAAGTCTCGTTTAATTTCATTCAAATATTATTCGAATATCATTTATATATTGTGTGACGCCCAGGCTCGAGATAATAGTAAGTTGTATAATAATAATAATCGATCAATTACTATTATTAAAACCATTAATGAGTAAGATCTAACAATCGTTCATAACCCCTTAAACTATCATGAGAACCCACACTTGTAATATACAATTACTAAGGTGAACACTAAGCTCCAGTAATCACATTTAACTAGCATGGTAAATGAATTGTCTACATGATTGTCGCAGCGGACATAATTAAAAGGGAATCAATTCTCATTGATTTCCATCGGGATCGTCGTCCAAAAGGTAAGAGGAAGCTCGGGACGAAGATGTGTGCACCCTCGGAGTTTCAGGCAAAACCCCAGAAAGGCGGCTCAAGATCCCGGCGTGTAACGCCGATGAGAATATCCGACCCAAGTGTTGAATCGGTTCAACTGCAGGGGAAACACGTGGCGATGCTCATTCGGGTATAGGAGTACCACGACATATGTGTGAGAATAGAAGGATATGTCGGGGAGTAGATCAACGGTGGTTGTTCACGGTTGTATGAATCAGCAGCTGAAACCCCATCCAGCCGAATAAGAGAGGACGCTTCTCGGAGGAGAAGAGGCGTGCCATCGTGGAGGAGGTGGATAAGTCGTTGGGGGCGATGCCATTCGAGGTGTTCCAAACTTTCTTTAATGTGGTCTTTGGTGCAGCCTTGAACGTGTGGATGTGCCCAAACTTCACATTAACAAGGCATGTCCGAAGGATTGCTATTCTCTTCCCAACGTCGTCAATTTGGTTGACTCCGGAGGATCATGAGGTCAGCAAGGCTTTGAAAACACGAGGAAGTACAAACTCCCGGCTACTGCCGGGACAAGTGTCTTCGAGAAGTAACCTCGAGGAAGTTTCTAAAATATATGATCAATCAAGGGGATAGAGCGAACCTAGATAAGATTTGCGTAGTACAGGCCATGCAAAGTCCCCGAGGCTCAAAAGGAAGCTTAGCGCGCCTTCGAGGATGCAACCGGACATGATTTATATCGAGCCGGCGACGGAGCCTCCCTTCTTCAAAACTATTAGGAAAAGGAATGGAGATTTGAGTGGACTTGCGTGTTATCATTAAAGGAACTTAAAAGGCATATCTCCGGTCTCCTGGGTTACTAGCCGGACCGGTACTAGGGGATGTTACGGTTGTGCAGTAGTTTCGAGACATGCTAAGTAGTGTCTTGATTCGGAGAAGACAAGGTTCGAGAGGCTGGTGTACTACATCGGTAGGAGTCATACGTGTATCCAGAGACAAGGTATCCGCAGCGGAGAAGGCTGGTGTACCCGCCAATGGCCGACCCGAGCTCAAACTCTGCCGAGGCTCATCTGGTGGAGGCCGTCAAAGACCAACCCTGCGACAAATCTTGGAGGAGCCAGTAGGTCATGGATTATCAAGTGGAGTGCGAGCGCATCAATATAAGAACAAATTCTTAGGTGTTGGTTGGCCATGTGAAGAGAGAGCGATGTCAAGATTGATAAGAGCGAAAAGAAGGTTAGTAGGATACCTGCGAAGGGTCCGGAAGTTGGAAAAAGCACCGATCACAGTCATATGGGTATGTTCTAGAGAGAGAGGAACTAGGAGGCGGAGCCGAGGTTATCCCATTGCCACGGCCAATCTGAGAAACTCCACAAGGCCACGGTGGTGGAATGGGTAGGCAGAAGAGAATCTTCGGGCAAAGAGGTTAATGAACAATAATGCTCACAGAGAGTGAGCGGTTCTTCGGAGCCTTGGTGTCGGGATGTCTTGGACTTTTTGGGGTCCGGGGGACTCGAAATAATCCAAGGTATCTGTCTGGCTTCCAGCATCTCAACCGGGGGTATTGACCCTCACAGGAGATAAATTCAGTGCTGCTACTTAGATGTGACAAGGGAAGTAGGATTGATGGCTCGAGGGCATTGGGGGCATATCACGGGAGAGCTCCTACGGTCAGAATATTTTGGCCGTCAGTAGCCATGGATGCCCGGCTGACCACGTATGGAATGTGATTAAATGCAGAGACAACATGACATTCCCCACGTCGGCCTAAATGTGTGGTTAGTATGCTAATTCCATTCTACCGATTGGGAGTCGGCTTATATTGGGGATCTCACGAGATGGCGGATCAAGATATATTCCATTGTGGCCGGTGGACTACTTCTCCCAGTGAATTGGCGAAGCCAACTCCCCGACGAATCGGGAAGCGGTGAACTGTAGTTCCTTAGAGAGGAAGCCGAGGATACGTGTCTTGGTGGATATAGATAAATAAAGATAGTTTCGGTATCCTACGCGCACAAGCAATTGATCAAGTGTAAATAATGAACACGATAATCTTCAAAGGGTTTAAAGAAAAGGCTCGACAAGAAAAGAAGCATTTTGGGATAAAAACACCAAATCGATCATAGGAAAACCCCATGACTGGTTTACGAATTTGATTCCTTGTTGCCGGTGGAGATGCGTCACGGACACGGCTGAAGTGACATGATGAGCTAGCTAATGAGTAGGGCTTATGACTCAGCACAGCTTGTTGGAAAGAGAAAAGAGCTGTCGTATTGGATAAAATGGCCAAATACAAGAAAAGGTAGGTCTTGCACTATAAAAGAGGGTCCGTTCCGGACAAGTCCTAGTAGGAATGCAGTGCTAAAGGGAAAGATAAGCATCCGGCTCATGGAAAACTTTTGGAAAGTTGGAGTCCTTATTGGGAGGGTCCATACAATGTGGGAGATAGTAGGGCCGTCGCGTATGAGCCAGAGATCTTAGAAGGCGCCCTTTGCGTGATCGTGGAACACGTGTCACTGAGGGGCATATTATGTTTAAACGCTCATTAAGCTTATTACCATGGAATAAAAGACTTAGTTGATTAAAATTTTCTAGTACCTTAAAAATTCTATCTAGATTAGAATGTCAATTATGTTGAATACTCCGAGACCTAATAGCAAGTTGATGAAATCTATCTAAATGTTTGGTATATATTAATCGCGTGATCATAGAACATAATCCTTTAGGTTGGACAAGGCGGAGGTTTTTGGGTAAAGGGGAGATATTCCATGTACAATCCACCCCTTTGTGTAGGATCCAAATTATCCATGGATGCGAACATGGAGAGAATCACGGGGCCGGAATAACGGATCTGAAAACTTCTTTAGGGTAGAACACCTACACAGCATGGCCGGTGAATCGTCCTCCGTCAGAGAAAGTCGGGAAGTGAGCCGAGAGCCAACATGGAGGAGTAAATGTCAAACACATAATATATAGCGCTTGAAAAAGACAAAATCAAGGAGGCGTGGAACTAAATAACAAAGACAAGGGAAAAGACGAAACCACATTAATCGTAGGGGGGGGGTAGAGGTCTTAAAAAGAGCCCAAGTAAAAGGTCCACTAAGGCCTAGAGGCGTGGTGAATACATGACAACCGGCAGGATGCCACTTTACGTACTTGCTCCTCATTTAGGGCGAAGTGATGGGACCGATGGCGGTAATTCTGGGTAAGTCGGCAGCGGCGAGGCAGGCACCCGGCGATGGAGGATTTGTCTTGACGGTATGCCGTGAAGTCCACCGCCTCCGTACCGGCTGACGAGCTTTGCTCGCACTATTTATTCGCCTTCTTGAGATCTGGCAGTAGGGCCGTTCACGAAAGGGACTAGTAGAAAGCTACTCGGGCGCATTTCTGAACTCTTTCTCTCCAGTTCATCAGTGCCGTTCGGGGCGGCTCCGGACTAGCTCACGGGCCCAGCTCCGAGGTGATGCCTTAATGGAGGCTAAGATTTGCCCCTCCCGCCAAGGCCCAGGGAAGCGAAACGCTTGTGGAAGATTGGCGAGTTACATATGAGCGTGGCACAAGAGACAACTAAAACTAAATAGGAGGAAATTTAGAGTTACCTCACAGCCAAGTCGGGAAACTTTGGCAGGCGGCACAAGGGCTGGGGCTTAATTCAACAACCTTCTGCGTTTCGCCGATCGAGAGAACGCAAGGGCATTATAAGCGGCTTTGCCGAGGCCACCACTTGGAGCACAGAGGGCCACGTTGGAATCTCGCGGGGATAGAGGGGGGAGGAAAGGGATGTCATCTTGACATGCCCTGCGGAACTCGATCTTTTGAGGGGGGATAAAAGTTTGAGAAAGGTAGTTCGTTTGGTGCGAGCCATTGGAGGGAGGAGTCTTCAAAAATTAAAGCAAAGAAGAGGGGACGAAGATGGAATGTTTTTCTAAATGATTTTGCTATGATGAAGAGCCAAATGCATGTCGTGTCTAAGGTTTATAAGCGGATGCACGGGCTCAGCTGAGATTCAAACTGACTAGATACGGAGAAAAAAGAGACTTTGAAAAGTTGTAGGCAATGATGGCAAGGGGAAAGAGAAAGCGATTGAAATGCCTCGCGGAGGCAGAAATGCTAACAGTCTGCATGGAAAGCCATGAAATACATTTTGGTATGCGGCCCGAAGAAAAAAGACCCACAAATATATTCCAGGATGCATCCATTGAAAATATGGGCCAGTGCAAGGGTTAAATGATAATCCCACAAATAACGAGAATTTCGAGGGACTAGTCAGAAGACTAGGCTCATCCACCAAATAGTCCGAACTTTGTGGAAATCGCAATCTTTCTGACCAGGCTACGCGGATAGTCGAAGCCCATATGCAAAAGGGTCGAGCCAACCAACTCGGTTCATGGAGGAGGAAACCGTTAGTGGATAATGGTATTAGGAGCTCAATTAAGGAGGCAATTATGGAGAGCATTGAAGATCATAATTTTCGTTCACTTAATGAATTCGCGAAGACATTATCATCCCGGAATAGTAAAGAGAGTCATCGAGGCTTGCATGTAGCAGTGCGAACCATTATAAAAGTAAAACTTGAAGACAGATCAAGTAAGTTCACTTTGATACCCAAACTCCATTTAGAAAAACCAAACTCTCTCGATCTATTACTGACTTGATCGTCGGAGTGTTTCTGGCCGGACAACCGGTCTTTGTTTTGCAGGCATTTCCATTTGGACCAAGGCGTATCGAGCACAACTTGGAGAACATATTATGTCCACTACCAAAACGGACCCGAGGTCATCACTTAAATGTCTCATGCTCGGAGATCAATTTAAGTATACCAATGACAACATGATGATGAGTGTAATACAACCCATAATTACTAGTGTATCTCAAGTATCGCAATACTCGCACTAAAGCTTTCCAATGATCATCACTAAAATTGCTTGTATATCTACTCAATTTAATTACCCAATAAGCAATACCGGGTCGAGTAAAATTTTTTGCGAATACTTGATTGTGACACACTTTCTCCTTCATTTTAGAAGGTGTATACCTAATTCGATAGGTGTTCTCGACTCTCCTGGGACATTTTGACAGAATTTATCAAGAATCGTGTCAACATAGTGTGTTTGAAAACACTAGATCATCATAAGTTCTTGATATAAGAATTCCTAAGATGACATCTGCCAATCCATATAATTCATGTCAAACTTCGAGTTCAACATGTCTTTGGTAGATTGAATCATCTTGTGGTTACTCCCAATAATGAGTATATCATCCACATATATATAGAGAATCACATATCCATATCTAGTGGAATTGACATTGACACACTTTTCACACTAATGAATCTTAAAACCACTTGAAAGTATTGCCTTATCAAACATTTCATACAAAGAGTTAACAAGTTGGCATACTTTCTTCTTTTTTCCTAGAACTACAAAACCCTCAAGTTGTTGCATATTGGTCTCTTCTCCTAAATCTCTATTTATAAAGGATTTTTTGACATCCATTAATGTATCGGATCCATAATTAAAAATTGCTAATATTGGCCTTATGGATGCTATCCTTGTGACTGGTGAATAAGTATCAAAATAGTCACAGTCACTTGATTTTGTTTTGTTCCATGGTGATTAGTCAACTTTGTACTTATAAGTTGTCCGTGGACATTAAATCTTCCTTTTAACATTCAACATAACTACATTCTCAATATTCGGTCATGTCGCTTGTGCAACAATAACACTTTAAGCACGTTAATCAATCCAAACAATCATTGACAACTAATTGTCGAATTAAATACAACTTTTCCGATTCAAGCGCTAAATCTTTATCTGAACTTTCCCCGAACTTTCTGACCAATCTCTATCCATATCCAAACTAATTTTATACCCAAAACAACTATATTAAGTCCTCTAACCTCATATTACAATTTAAAAGTTAATTTAAGAAAAAGTCAATAAAAGTCAACCCTCGACTTACCACTTTCTAACATGATAATCACTTCAAAATCACATTTAATCCTACTATCACGATACTTAGATAACATTTATACCATAATAAATTCAAGATCTAAAAGTCAACAAAATCCATAAAAGTCAACTCTTCCAAAGCGAAGAAATATCTCAAAAGATTTGATCTTTCTTACCTAGATATGAAAGCGGGGATGATGAGGAGAAGAAAATCCTAACTTTGTTTGAATTTAGGCGACAATCGATGAGAGAAATAGAAAAAAAATTTTTAAGGGGAAATGGAGAGAGGCATTTCGGCCAAGGAGGGGAGAAAGATGGTTTTGAGTGAGGATGAATAGTGGTGGTGGGTAAGTCTTTAGAGGGAATAAATTTAAGTTCCGTTAGGTTTCGGTTAGTCGCCTTCAGCTTAAATATCCAGCGAAACCGATTTCCATTGTTATTCAAAGGCATATATTCTTCTTCATCTAATGCTAAATACCGATATATGCTCGATATTATTCCAAAATTATTTATACTATCTCCGGGTCCCTTACAAACCGAAATATACCACCAGCCAGGCCGATTTGTTGAATTCTCCTTTCGACTTCAAATTTTTAATTTCACCTCGAAATACTCCAGAAACTTATACTATCGACATAATATTGGTAAAGAGCGGGTTATTTGAATAATATATGGATACTTAAGTTTTATCTTAAATATCAATTACGTTAATAAATTTTTCTTATTATTATATATTGGCGTTGCCCTTGTGGAGTTGTTACGATGTCCGCACCATAAATTTCAATATGTCGTATCTATGAAGATAAAAAAAATCTAGTAATGTGTTTCAGTTCATTGATAGAGTATTATTTACATTTGGGATAAAATCAACTAAATCGAAGCCTTAGCCACGTCAAGAGGAATACATTTCTACGAATACTCGTCTCGTTCGGCCTTGTGTTGTGTTTTCCTTCTATTAAGCTCATAAACTCTAGGTCCTTCCATATAGTCCCGTCCAAGTCTTATTCGGTCTATCTCCACATCTATGCACATTTTGTGACTATTATAACATCGCATCTATTGAATGTGTTCTTACATGACCACACCATCACAAATGATTCTCCCTCAATTTCTCATCAGTTGGAGCTGAAGGAAATTATATGCATATATATTTCGAATTAAACTTTAAACAAATAGCATACAAGGATCAATTTAATTGTCATAAACATCGGACCTAAAACATATATTGCAATATATGAATAACAGAGTACTTAAAGTGCAACGAAAAATAGTTACCAACAATCTTTCACGAAGCCTCCTTTGAATTTCAATAGCTTAGCATCACGAATTGGCAATGCCTCTAGTTGAGTTTGCTAGAGCACGTGAGAGATTGCTAGAACACGTGACAGATTGGATAAAATAATCAAAGCAAGAATTTCAATATCTTGCACTTCATATTTCCGGCCTCCTCAAGGGGAGAGGGGTGGCAGAGTTCAAATAGGGGGCTTAGGGTTTTTCTTTTGTTGTTATGAAATAAAAAACCTAATAAGTCCCACTTATATAGAGGTTCTCTAATTAACCTGATAGCTTAACCAGTTTATTATTTAATGAGCCAACTTGTTTAATTTAATTAAACCATTAAGTAAATTAAATACTAACAAGTTATTAATAAGTACCTGAGAAGTTACTAACGAGCTGAACTAACTATTAAATTAATTCAACAAACTAGTTAATTAATTCGGTTTTATCCAATTTGTATTTTACACTATTAATGTAAAATTCTCAATTGAAAATATTCGTTGATTACAATCAATCCTCAATTCTAGCAGACGGCTTAATTTCATACAAATAGCACTAACATCACTTTGCATGTATGCGATCTTAGTAATCATAATTCCTAATATTATTATTAGATCTAGACTAGTATCATAATTACTATTATTGAACAATTAGTTTATGTAACTTCATTTAACCCAACCAAGAAATGAATTGCTACAATAATTATCGCAATGGTCTAGTTTATATAAACATATATTCATCATTTCCAACAAGAGCACCCCGTGTTGCAATTTAATCTATATTTGATTAATTTATTATGCCCTCTTGACAATTGCGTGAGCAATTCATTTGCCTAGCTGAGTAAATTAGATTACATAAATAAATAGTTTGAACTAAGTAATTGAGATTACTTAAGTGATTCTTATGTTAATATCAGGGGTTATGGCGGATTCCTAGATCTTTACCATACTCGATATAATAATATGTTTTCTCGAGAATATTATTTATACCGCTGAAATTATCTGAGTCTATAAGATCACACACATACAGTGATATCGAGTTTTACTTGGTTGGTAAAATAAAACTGTAGTTGTCAATTTTGGAGTGAAGTGGTCGACACACTTGAGGATGGAAGAAGAATCTAATTTGATTTAGGACTTTATCTAAAATGATTAAGTGTTTATTATATCGTATTTTGAGGGCCTAATTGAGGATTAGTTGATGTTATTTTTTGTCTTAATGAGATATAATTTGCACTTGTTTTCATCTTATTTGATTTCTAGGTAATTATCTATTAAAGTGAAGTAATTGGACATCTAATTGTGGATTTTGAGCAGTCCATATAAGTTTAATTGGGTTAGGAACCGAAAAGAAGATGTCTGGCCCATCAATATTAGGTTATGGCACTATCAAATACTTAAAAAAAAGTTGGTTGGAAAAAGGAGTCTTTTTCATTATTCATAATTCAAGAGCAAAAAGGCAGAAGACAAGCTTTTATTCTCTTTCAGCATTAGTTTGAGAATATTTCAATATCAAGTTTATTATTAAGGATGAGTTCTATTAATTTCATGTATTTAGTTATGTCTTTTATTATGATCTATTTTTATATCAGTCGGGACCTTGATGTAGTTGGATAAGACAAATGAATTTACTTTGGAGTTAATTTATTTTCAGTTCATAATTCTCATTATTGTGCTTAATTACAGTTTAATATCCTGATATCAACATTGCATTGTTCTCATAAATGGTTAATTGCTAGTGATAGGGTGATCGCATAGGAAAAGAATAATTAAAACACATGTTTCATTTACCATATGAATATAAGTACGTGTCATGTACAAGTCGTAAGACAATTGTTCTTCATCCAGTTCAATATTTTAAACTATCATAGGAATATAGGTATTTTCTTGACGATCTGAGGTTAGTATTACTAGGGTGAGGGTATTAACATGTTAGAATCCTCTTGTTATGAATTAATAGATAACTTCTCAGCTAATTAAGTTTGATGATTCAACTAAGACGCAGTCAAGTATATTCACATTATTGTCAAGAACCTTAATTACTAAGATTCAATTAAGTTAATTAATATAAGTTCTTAGTCAATTTAGTTTATTAGTAAAGAATTCACTCTTCCATTTTTAGTTAATTAAGGATTAAGAAAAAGAGACTAATATTTGTTATATTAAAATTTATGACGACAAATGTATTTTCTCAAGATATTACTGACACGACCAAACACTTAAAATCAGGTCGTCATAAAGATAAGTTATAATTCACGATAATTCTTATCTCACCCTACCACTTTCTAATCAGCCTTCTTCATTCTCTT
This sequence comes from Lithospermum erythrorhizon, assembly GCA_019722365.1. Taxonomy (NCBI): domain Eukaryota; kingdom Viridiplantae; phylum Streptophyta; class Magnoliopsida; order Boraginales; family Boraginaceae; genus Lithospermum; species Lithospermum erythrorhizon. The sequence goes on along the minus strand of JADFUC010000214.1, from coordinate 11,469 downwards.
CCTCATCCTTCACCATGTCAGATAACTCTAGCAACCGCTCTGAAGGCCAAGGCTACAATAGTCATGTTGAGTCTTCTTCTACCCCCCCAACTTTCCTCTTCCTTTGAGGCTCTAATTGGGGTTGACTAGTCTAACTCCATACCTGCGGTGCCCCTAAACACCATTACTACCGCCTCTCCAAGGCCCATTTTGGTTGTGCCGATCTTGCCACTCCTCTCAACCCAGAGAAGTCAAGGTTAATATAGATCGCCGGCTGGAGCAAGATTGAAAAATGATTCCAGCCTCCCCTGCCACCCGCCTGCATTCCTCCGGAAGCTCGATACGCGATGGCCCCTGGCCACCGAACGAGCCAATTCCCATCTTCTGGGTATGAGGAGTATCTTCGTTGTGGCCTTAGAGAATGGCCTTTCCCTTCCCTTCCACCCCCTTCTCGAGGGGGGGCGATTGGGTCTCGCGGTGGCTCGTCTACCTAGCTTACTCCCAACACGCTGGTCTCCATCAACGATTTCTATTTCGCCTACCTCCTTGCGTGTGTGACCTCAACCGCTAAGCTTTTCTTTACGGCCTTCTCCCATCGCACCCAGAAGGATGGATTTCTCTACTTGGTGGCCAAGCACAATATGAAGGGCTTCTGGGACCCCTTCCCCTCTAAGTTGGGCCCTAACTTTTCGATGCCCTACTTCTTTTTTGTCTCGGGAGAGGGTATTCCCAGCGATATCCCCTTTTCCTTTACATCTCACCCAAAGTTAAGAGGTCCCTAATGTGGTCTACTCGCACAAAGAGGATTCCATGGCCCACCAATTTTTTAGGCGAACAATTCAAGTCTAAATATAAAGATATTTGAAATAGCGCATTGCCGCACACTGATTGTCTAATCGATTTACTCCATTTAAGTTTAAGTTCAGATATAATGCTCGAATATATATAGTAATGTTCGTGATAGGATAGTCGAAATGACATTAGGTTATGATGGCTTACTAGGGTCTCGGCTTCATAACCAATATACTAATATATAATGTTCGGTTAACGCACTCAGTATATGGCTTTTTGTCAACTGCTTCAAGAGGTCACACACTTATAACGAAAGCGAAGTCATAATTTAAGTATAAACTTTCAGTTTAAATGGAACTATATAAGAACATCGGGATAAAATTCTAACCCGCTGGAAAGCATTTCATTGCTCGGCCGCTATTTTCTCTCGATTATTATTCCTTCAAGAGTTTGCACACATATTTTATATCTCAATTATTTGCTTATACAACTTATATCGATCATGATTCGGGGATTCAAATAGTAATCGTTTAGAATATTATTTATACTTTAGGAACACCAATAATGCATCGAGCTAGGGATTATTGGGATTGTATTTATGTAATTAATATGATGCATTTAATTCCATAAGTTCGACATATACTATATTTGCTTTATGTTAATCTTTAAACTCCGGTTTATAAATGAATGTCAATTAAATATGATTAATAGTAAGTTACCCCCTGAATTAATATATTATAATATTAAAATAATTTTCTCGATTAATTGTTGTATCTAAAAATTATTACATCGAAGCCTAAAAGTATAAAGTCGAATTAATTATCACCCCTCGAGCACCCAGCGCGATCACATGTCCACTCCACCCGAGGCGGCAATGGGGTTTTTCGAATCTTGGGCGTTCGAACATTAATCGGTCATTCGCTTTGCCTCGCCCGCTTTCAATCGGTTGACTTCGACTCGTTAAGATGTTCTACATCGACAATTGATTTGAAATTGATTTCATCTCGATATTATTCAATTTAATTTATGACACCAAACATTTCTAATTAAATTAAAATTGTTTTAATTTGTTAAAATAAAATTATTAATTGAATTAGAAATAGATAATTTTGAAAAATATGTTATAAAGTATAAAATTATTTGATAATTAAATACTTATATAATGACATAAAATTTGGAGTTGAATTTTGATAAGCAATCATTTATATTATCTGATAATTAAACAATAGTATATAATTCGATTGATGGATGTGTACTTGTTCAATTTACTCATCCATGTTATACACGAGTAAATATAATTTAGAAATGAATTTTGCTCATGTATAATATATGCTTAGATATATTAATGAATTCCATGGGATTTATGATATGACTTATTTGTATTTTTAGAAATATCAACTCCTGTATAGTTTTACTAAAATTGAATGACATGCGAATTAATTATTACTTAACCAGAATAATTAATTAAAACTTGAGACCCACTGTAATAACTGAAAATAGTTAAAACTAGAATAAGTTTCGTAGATTTTTCACGTAATTCATACCATGTATCTCTGGCAGTTATATTTAGTCTTACTATTTATGTGATATAAATTTATCTTGATAAAATGTATTCTATCCTACCATTACTTTAAGTAATATCACACCAAACTCTAAAGTCAAATGGAGGTCACTACGAATCCGGCATGCTAGTATGACATACTCTACGCCTCTAGGATGCTCCTCGAACGGGAGAGATCGAACACCCTAAGTCAAGACTTAGGCTTCGACTCATGCATTCTCGAATCGTAATCGAGTCTTTGGTTACTTAAGCCGCGCATTTATGTCAAGACATTGGATCGTGGACAAAAATCAAAATAATAAGGTATGATCGTCTACCCATATGATCGAGGTTCGATCGTATGGAGTCTTGGTATACTTTGTGCTTTTTAGTGATCTTTAAGCAAGAGTATTTATGTTCTATTATTTTGTATTAGAACATTCTATAAATAAAACTAAATTATTGTTTGTTTTAATGCACTATCTATAGTCAAATGACTCCAACACTAATAACTCAAAACTCGATCCACATTGGAAAAATGAAAACTAAATGGCATTAATTTCCTAGATTGGGCTAAGAACTTGACAATAGTTCTAAAGTCGAAAATAACCAAATACGTTTAATCCTTAAGCTTCTCCCGTAACTCCGGCAAGGCGATGGTGAAGCTTGGCTTTCTTATCAACAACATAAGGATGATGCTACTGATTTCCAATGCCTAATGTTGGTAAACATGGAAGTGAATCTTCATATTCAATTAAAAAATGTCAGCTTTTACAAGACGTATAGCAACTGGAAAAGCTATTCCAGAAAGCGGCACGCAATGAGAGGTACGGCACGGTTTGTGCCCTCGTTGATTGTAAGCTTGGCAATGGACAGCCTCAGAGTCCCCATGTCATAAAGACGATAGCGCTAGTCGAAAGGCTCGACTCGCGTGTCTCGAGGGAGCTGACAGTAGACATCATCCTCAAGTCAAAGGTTCTGACCTGCTCAACAACTTAGAATCGGCATCGCATGACTGAGCTCAATGCCTAACGAACCTTTAAGAAGGGCAAAGCTACTAACTCGCTCTGAAGGTACGGAATAAGAATAATAAGGAAAGAAAGGACAAGGGAAGGGTAATAAGTCAATTAACGTTCTAAGTTGTTCAGAAGGACGTCAAGAGAAACGAGCAATGTCAATACATGGTTATAGCATTAGGCGAGAATGAAGAAGTACTTCTCAATAAAAGAAGAATGGAACTAGCACTCATCTCGGCTACGTGTATTTACGTTTATTGCCTAGAAACTCGTTACTTTGACACTTGGGTGTCTCTCTTTTGTCAAAACATAGCACCGCAAAATAAGATAATGCATCGAGAGGCGTAAGGACTCGAGGGTCGGCAACGGATCAAAGTTGAACAATGTTTATTTGTACTTTATTGTCTAAATCTTGTTTTTGAACTAAATTGGCATACCAGGTCTAAATCTATGGGTCTACTAAATTAGCGTTACCCACGGTTCTACTAAATTAGTGTGTTACTTCCATGGTAAATCATGTTTTGAACAATGTTTATTTTATACTACTTTGAGCAGAAATATTATTTCCATTTCTCTTTTAACTTTGGATGGCTTTTCAATTTCAATAAATGATGAATGTTGTTTTATTTCTCGAAATGGAATGATCTATGGTACTGATACGCTTGATAATGGTCTATACGTGTTGCATAATGCAAACTGTGGTAATCTATAACGTGAATATTAAAAAGGAGGAAACCGAATTAGTTGAATCCAACATACCGTGGTATCAGCCTTAGTCACATTAGTGACAAACGATGAAAACCTTGAGCGTATGGTATTTTGAAGTTGATGAATTTTTGAATCATTCGATTACACGCGAAAGCTACGCTTAATTGCAAGCATTTACTCAAGTCGCCTTCAATCGAACTAGTGAAAGGGTAGTGATTTGTTGAAATCATACACATCAATGTGACAAGGACCAATGAACATGCTTGTGTAAGAGGTGGTTTCTCATACTTTATGCAACCTTCACCGATGACTACAAAAGATATGATAAACTGGGGAAGCATAAACAATGAAGCCTTTGAACCGCTCAAAGAGTTTTGTAAGGAGGTCGGTAACCAACCCAACAAACAATCAAGGTGCTCCGATCCGATAGAGGATTAGAATACTGAGCCATGACTTCGAAAGTCACATCCTCGGTGAGATCGCGTATAATATCAGCTACCACTCCCCGTTAGAACAATTCACAACACAACGGTGTATTTGAAAGCGATGAATCGAACCCTTTTAGACAAGGTTCGATCACGGTGAGTACCTCAACACCAACCAATCTAGGGATTTGCATTGTAAACTACAACGCATATCTAAATAAAGTTCCAAATAAAATCAGCTCCCTTTAACTCCACGTGAGTTTTGCTTCTAAGAGACCTCCTAAGATGGGCTGCGACGGTAATTGGGGCAAATGGGATGTTCATCTTAAGAAAGTTAACAAAAACAAGCTAGGACCCAAATCCAACAAATGCTACTTCATTGGATACCTTAAGAAACTCTGGGGTATTATTTCTATAAGAAAAGAGAGAATAAAATATTTGTTGTTCACGTCTTCCTTGAAAAGGGCACTATGGACAAAAAGATTTAGGGAAAAATGATCTCGAACTGGGCTTCAACAAGCAGGAAAGTCAAGCACAAGCACCCGAATCTCCTCGTGAGGTGGATCCCTACATAGAATCGGGTTCCACTCCACCCACTGAAAACCGTGACCTAACCTCTAAGATTCAACAAACCCTTGAGACATCCGATAGAACTCGCTGGCACCGATAGATGGTAATGGGAAGCTTTCTTAGTTGAGTGATTTCCAGTCTTTTTTTCATTCTAAGAAGCGATTTAGGGATGAAACACCATGAATGACTTTTTTTAGCCATGAACTGCGGATCGACTCAATGTACCATAACGAGGTATGGACATTGATCGAATGTAAATGGGTGTTTCAACATAAATGGATAAGATGGAACGGCCCATGTTTATAAGGCTGGGACTAGTGTACCTAAAGGTTTCCCGCAAATGCATTCAAGGAATCGATTATGATGAAACCTTCTCACCAGTTGTGAAGTTTAAATCCATTCGAATTCTCTTAGCCATTGCTTCATATTATGATTATGAAATATGGTAGATGGATGTAAAAACGGCATTCTTAAATGGGAATCTAGAAGAGGACGTGTACATGACACAACCTCCCGGGTTTACATGTCCGAAAAGTGACTAAGAAGTAATGCAGTCGCATGTATCTATTTATGGACCTGTAGCAATCATCCGTATTGGAATCATCATTTTAATGAAGCAATCAAATGTTTTGGATTTGCTAGAAATGAATTGTTGTGTATACAAGAAGGTCAGTGGGAGCCATATTGCATTTGTTGTCCTGTATGTAGACGACATACTAATCATTGGGAACGACATACCAATGCTTGAATCGGTCAAAGCATGGCTATTCAAATGTTTCTCAGTGAAGGACTTAGGAGAAGCCCAATATATTCTTGAATGAAGATACATAGAAATCGCTCAAGAAGCCTATTGATTGAAAGCCAAACACTTATATTGGATAAGTTTCTACATGTATTCCATAATGGCGGCCTCCAAGAAGGGTAATCTTCCCATACATACGTGTTGATCCGTGATCTTCCTCGAATTTTATATTTCAAAGATAAATAAATTATCTTCTTGATACTAATATCCTTGATGTCTTGAGTAGTGCGATCGGGCGTAAATCGTGGATCACAATTTCATATCAAAGGTCGCACAAGATTAAGAACTTATTATTTTATTTAGGTTATGTAAGAAATCTCTTTATCAATCTTCGTTTTATGTTAGCGTTAAGAATGCAATTTTAAATATTTAAAATATTTTGAAAATAATGTATTTTGAGCTTGATTAGAACTTGAATTGAGTTTGGATTCAACCCAATATGACTTTGTGGCATAACGGGCTGAAATCATACTTAATTCAAGGTCCAAATCAAGTTTGAAACGCATTTTCGAAGTGAAAGAAAACCCCATTGTCGGGATCAGGTCGGCACCATGGTTGGGCCCGATCTTCACTGGACTCCCAGACTTTGGGAGGTCGGGACCACTGTTGAGCCCGACCTAAGCCCGATTCTCCAGACCCCAAAGTTCGGGGAGGTGTTTGACTAAAGCGGGGAGCTTCCTAACTCCGACCTTAGGCTTTCGCGACGCATTTTTGGGTTCCTATATAAGTCGCTTCATAACACTTTTGACCTAACTTTTTCCTAATTTCAGGTAATTTTTCCATACTTTTCAAAATCAAAAAGGTATTCTTAATATCTCATATAACTTGATAGATTAGAGATTTGGGAGCGTAGCGTACCAAATCTATTTACTATTATATTAGTCATTGAAACTCGGTAAAGGATCAGTTCTTAATCGGGAGATTAAGAGATCGAACTCTAAAAGCTGGCTTGGGTTTCTAGCATGGTCATGAAAGAGATTCTCCATATTCGTGTGAGTTGCTCATGGTATGAACCTCGGAGTTTTTCTCCATATTCTTATTGTGATTGTTACCAAGCTCCCGAGGTCAAGGCCGACGGTCTAGCACTTAGGAAACTGCCGTTAAAATCGCCGAGCCATTTCTTTCCTTGTTATTTCTTTTCATTTACTTTATATTGATTACATTATTATTTTTCTTTTTCCAAAATTTACAAAATAATTGTTTGTCATTTTATTATTCTTATTTGTGTGGGGTTGTTTAAATAATCCGTAATTAGATTGCTATAATTTTTTATTCAATCTTAAAATCAAAATCAAAAGATAGTATAACTTTATTCACTTGGCGATAGTATCTCTTTAACAATTGGTATCAAAGCTGTGTTCTATAAATCGTGCTTATATCATATGGAAAAGGTCAGCGGGAAGTACGAAATATGCGATATTTTATGGTGAGAGGATGTCTAGTGCTAGGCCTCCTTTAATGACCAATCGTATGAAATTTCATCCGCAGAGTATTGATTATGTTTTGACTATCATCAATGATGGACCATCATCTGACGATTAGGACTACCTAAGCTGCACGCGACCGGGGAAATTAGTGACGCCGAAGAAAAAAGCACTCGAGGCTGGTGTTAACATTATTGAAGTACCAATCACGTGATGGGCCGAGCAACACAAATCTTGAGTCTTGACAAATGAATTGAAGAAGATTTCGAACGCTAAGGTACAATTCCACAATGTCACAGGGAAGAGTATGGGATAATCAAGAGTTGTAAGACTACTAAGGAGATTTGGATTTGTTGGAGACGGCTCATGTGGGAAGAAATCAAGTGAAGCACACCAAGGTTCACCTCTTGACCAAATAATATCAGAAGTTTGAGATGAAAGAGAGAGAACCATTGCCGAAATGCATCAGACGTACAACGAGATACTAAATAACCTGGAATCTATCGATAAAGAATTTTCTAGAGAAGAGATAAATGGAAAATCATTGAAGCTATCATGATGACTATATGTGGAAAAATTTGTGCTATCACCGAGGCCAAGGACATTGGAACCATTCTATCGTAGAACCTACTGGTCGTTGAAGGCATAAGAAGAGGTAATTACTTATAAATGGTTAAAGAACAAGAAATCTTTAGTTCTTTTGTCATGGGCTGTATGGATAAAATGATCGAAGTCGAAAAAGTGATGATGATGCAGATGATCTTGCCATGTTGACAAAAAAATTCAAGAAGATTCTGAAATAAAGAAACAACAAGAAAGAGTATCCCCAACGGTCTAGATATGAGACTCATGAAAGGAGGAGCAAGTCCAAGGAGAAAGAGAATATCAACCAAATTTGAATATAACAAGCCCAGTCATATCAAAGTCATCGTCTCATTGAAGCAGAAGTCCGAACCTTAAGAAAGCTATGAAAGCCACTTGGGATGATGATGAGGGCCTGTGCTCAAGTGGAAGCAGCGAGCTAACGATGTTTCTGTCTTATGGCAATGACCTATCAGGTAATCAGAACGACTCACCTAGGTCGGCCGCCCTAAGGATAAGCATCATCAACAACCCTGCATAACTGTAGTCACCAATCAATGGATAACAACATAAAATGACTTCATTTGACATTAATAATACTAATACACTTTTGCCCATCGTGGTGAACTAACAACATACCACACAATTCGCATCATCAACATAATCATACATCAACTTGGAATAATACAACCAACAATACACAACATGGGGTTCCACAATACATCATAAGATTAGTAAGGGCCAAACGGACCCCTCACAGACCCCTCAATATACAACATCCAAGTTCTAGAAAACATAACAAGAGGAAACAATAGGAGAAGGACTGTTGAGGACTTCCTAGCCACCATCCGTCTCACCCATTCACAAGAATTACCCAAAGACTCCACGCATAAATTCACAAAGAATATGTAGTCAGCTATAAGCTAAAGTTAATACAAATAACACGAATGGTATCAAACACATATAATCATACCGATATATAAGGGCATATGTATAACATTAATAAGGCCAACTAAATTAAAAAACTTCTCTCAACATCACCACGAGATAAAAAACATAATACTTCTTATATTAAGGTCCATAAACCATCAACAACGCATAATCAAATATTCAATCAAATAAAACGACACAATCAATAATAGTTAGTCCAACAAAATACATAACATCAAAATCTCCATCCACACATCCATCCACCATCCACACATCCATCCACCAACCACACATCCACCAATACACACATCTCCCAACATATATATATACATCATTAATCCTTCCCCGACCGCGATTACCCCCTAAATATGCCTATCATACATGTAATAACCTGCTCCGTTAATTTGATGATAATATTAATTGCAGAAAATTTATTTGAGCTCTAATTAGCATGGTATAATTTGGTAGTAGTAAATGATAATTCGAGTTAAGCTTAGATCATAAATGCTCGATAACTCGATTCGCCGATTTCGGGCACAAACTCCCCTGCAAACTCCAAGACTTAAGTATTAAGTCATCCATTCTCATCCTTATCATCACTATTCACAAGAAAACACAAAATATCTTCATATGTCGGGCTATAATATTAACTGCCTCGTTGTACGGTAAGTTCACCCCCCGTGTTAAGTTTTCACTAAGCTTCGCGGCTTACATCCGCTTTGGGCGGTATTTCACGGTGCCAGTTGACAAAGTGCAAGAAATGGGAAGCAAGAGGTCGCCGGTAGCTGTTCAGTGGCTAAAGTAGCATCGCTGGCCGAGATCCTCACAGCCTCATTTTGACGCCATTGGCCAATCATTTTTTTGATTGTTGTGCTTTATTCTTCAAACCTTAGCCTTGTCGGGTGAATTATTTTGTATTTTGAATACAATATTTATTTTCCTCAAGAAATTTCTTGCCTATTACCGTCTTTTGGGATATATATGGGTCGTCAAGTTAGATATCACCCGGCGGGATTGTAAATTTAAAAACAACCTGCTTTGATTGAGAAATTTAATTGTAATCAAATTTTTGATGAAACGAAGTTGTTTTAAACGGAGTCGCCCATCGGCTCAGCGACTCATGGGTTCGATTATAATGATTCTCACCTCAGGTGGCCGACCAAGCGGTCGCGTTACAATTTTGGTATCGTAGCTTAGGTTTCGGGGACATTGCTATCTCACGTTGTGTGTCGACTTGTTTTTCTTTTTGAGTCGCTGCGAAAGCGACGCCTTTTGTAAAAAGCCTAAGTCTTTTCATAGTAGACTATCAGAGGATGCCACCCGCAGTACGCGAAGCGGTACAAATGGTAGGTACCTGCAAGTAGCCTGTATGAGTCGAGTCGGGTACGTGGGTATAGCCACATGAGTACGCTGTGGACCAAAGCAGGTGGTCCGAGGTATCTTTCCTCGAGTAGTTTTCAGTAGACCCCTTTGGCAGAGAAATAAGTGGAATGCCTCAGTGTGGCCAAGCGTTATGAGGTCAAATTCCGTAGTAAGCCTGCTTTGACCTGCTCATGAGAGATCCTCCAAGTTTTGGGGTTCGCTAGAGCGCACTATCGAAGTTCATCCCGACACGAAGTCCATCTTCAAATTAATGGGATCAAGGGATGGGGATTTGTGAGGAAAGCTTGCTACTTATGGGGATTTCACGAGTGCCCCGATCAAAGGGCAGAACCCGAGCGCGCCTTTCGACCGCGGCAGGAGATCTTATGTTTCGAGATTTGTTGAGCTCTTCCGGGAGAACTATTGCTTAGAGACCCACATGGCGGCTTTGGAGAGAGAGCTGATTTCGCTGACGCAGGGTTCGAGGTCTGTAGAGGAGTACGAGACGCTTCAATGACATGCGCGAGGCGTAAGCAGGATTGTCTGTGGACGGGTCGACGCTGAGATACGCCACCGTATCTCACCGATGGTTTTTACCAGCTTCCATGTCAGGAGGAACGCAGCCTCTAAAGATGGAAAATGGGAGTTAGCGTGAGCCCGAGGCTGAATGGGATCGGTGAGAGTCGACCGAGACTTCGCTCCAGCCTAGCCCGAGTCTCGCAGGGAGGACGGGACCAACAGAGTCGCCCCGGCGTAGTTACTCTGTCTCGCAGTTCGTCCGAGTTATTCCACCGCCCTTCGTGACGGCTGGCGCCGCGAGATCCGGGCGGGTCCGTGAGCTGCCTTCCGCCTGTAATGGTACCGTTAACGCCAGGTCGATTGGGCATACAGATTGCCGGAGAGGTGGCCATGTTGTCGATGCGCGTACTGACATCTCAGAAGGATCGCCTTCAGAGAGAGAGCTGCCAAGCATTTCAAATAAGAGCCTCGTAGGCGGTTATCGTGGGAATCGTAGGAGTCGATTCAAGGCCCGCGGAGGCTTGGATATGAACCGAGGACCTCGAGGAGTGTCGTAGCACCGAGCGGAGTCAGGTCGAGGTCGATTCATGCTAAGTATCAAATAGTGAGGCGCATCGATACCCCCTGCAGGCGAAGGTGTACATTATTCTTTGTGCGAGCATCGAGGCTCGAGTGTTGCTTGGATTTTTGGGGCTACGTGATTCTTTTTGTTTCTCGAGTTTTATTTTTTGCCTTATCTCAGATAAGTTAGTGTGCCTTTTGCCTCGCTTCACTTCGGTATTATGACAGCAATACGTAACTGAAACGAAGTACAATTGAG